>JAOXOE010026539.1:0-21370 GCA_028565055.1 Phoeniculus purpureus
ATCATTAGGGATTGGAAGGGACCTTGAAAGATCATCCAGTCCAATCCCCCTGCCACAGCAGGACCACCTAGACCAAGATGCACAGGAACACATCCAGGTGGGTTTTAAACGTCTCCAGTGAAGGAGACTCTACAGTTCCCCATGCCAGCCGCTTCCAGGGCTGTGTCACCCTCACTGGGAAGAAGGTCCTTCTGCTATTGATGTGGAACCTCCTCTGTTCCAGCTCACACCCACTGCCCCTCGTCCCATCACTAGATGACACTGAGCAGAACCTGGCTCCATCCTCCTCACACCCACCCTTCACATATTTATAGACATGAATGAGGTCTCCTCTGAGTCTTCTCTTCTCCAAGAGACCCAGCTCCCTCAGACTGAGGTGGGATCATTCACATGATGCCCTAAGGAAGCCACAGATCTCCCCAACACCCAGCCACACTTCTGAGAATCCTCAGGCAAGCAGAGAAGGATTGGGAGATCCCCAGGGTAGGCTGATGGAGGATAAAAGAAGTGTGAAAGAGAAATTCCCTGGATCCCAAATTGTGATTTTGCCGGGGAAGAAGAGCAGGGGATCTAGGGGATCCTGCGGTGGCAGGGGGATGGGACTGGATGATCTTTGGAGGTCCCTTCCAATCCCTAATGACTGGATCTGGGGGATCCTGCGGTGGTAGGGGGATGGGACTGGGTGATCTCTCGAGGTCCCTTCCAACCCCTAACGTTCTGTGAGCACTGGGACAAGCAGCTCGTAGGAAAGGGACTTCAGTACGTTCAGAGGAATCACAAGCTGTCGCAGGATTCACTCCTTTTAGCAAGCAAGGCCAAACCCAGCAGGCTGTGTGTGGAGCGTGGAGACACTCCAGTCTCACCTTCCAGCCCTCCGGCGGCCAGCTGAACTGGCGTAGGGACAGAGTGGTAGATGAGGAAGCAAGCCAGCATGTTCAGCTGAGACTCCTCGGTGGGATGCCCGCTCAGGTAGGACCGCAGACACACATCACCTCCAGCTGCAACACACAAGGGTGAAACTTAGGGACAGTCTGCGGGAGGAAAGAGGACGGCGAGACAACAGTACGTCCACCAAGGAGAGTCTTCATCTCCCCACTGAGCGTTCCTCTGCAGACCTTCAACAAGTAGGACTCGAGTTATCGCCTCGATACCTTGAAGCCACCGGTCCAGTGCATTGTCAATCTTGCACTTCATCATGGGCAGAAACTCAGAGCTCATGAAGAGCCCGCGGTTCGGATTCTTGCTCATCCTTTCCTGGTGACTTCTGGAGCTGAAAAACTCTAGCACCAGCTTTATCTGCCACAGCTCAAAGGTCTCAGACATTTCTCTTCTCTCCAGTCTCCGCACAGCCTAGCAGAAGGGAAATACAGAGGGACTGTGAGGATGGGCACTGGAGGAGGGAAGAAATATTCCTGGCTAAATCATGAAGTAAATGAATCCTCAAGCCTGCCAGGAAGTCCCTTCCAACCCAGAGTGATTCTGCTTCTATAACTTCTCCAGTGAAGTGATCCTGCTGTGGCAGGGGGATTGGACTAGATGATCTTTAAGGGTCCCTTCCAATCCCTCATGATTCAATGATTCTATGATTGACTGCCCTTCCAGATAGCAGGCAGTGTTCCCATTGAAAACACTTTCTATATCTGACGTAGCAGGGAGATGCTGTCCTTCTTCCACTTCCTCTCTGAGGAAAGCATCTCCAAAGCTGATGCTGTGGTTGTTTGGCAGTGAAACACTCTTGTAGGCAGGAGCTGAGCCTCTCCCTTTGCCAAAGGCAGGAAACTAACCTTTGCTCCACAAAGCTTTGCATAAAAAAGGTCACATCTGACCAGCTTTTAGTCCAAGGAACATGTTTTTCTGTTCTTTATCCTCTTTGTGAGCTGACAAGCACTGTTGCATTGTTGTGCCTGGCTCATCAGTCACCTCAAATCAGCAGTACTTAAAAAAATCCAGATGTGGGAGGCTGGCTGTGACATTAAAACATCGTGTGCTTCAGCCTTATTTATGGGGTGTCTGGGACGTGTTCTTCCAGTCAGATGTGTCCAGCGATGACAGCGTCAGTCTCCACCAGAGTTCGGAGAGGGCTGCAGACAGCCCTAACAGAAGGCAGCCAAGGAGATTGAAGCGGCGGAAGGTCAAGAGTGACTTCACACACAAGGTACATGGTGTGACACGGCTGGGTACGCTCAGCGTCCCCTTTGGAGCTGCCTGTGGGGAAGCTGCAGCATGGGTGGCTACTGGGCTCTGTGAAGTGCTGTTTTGATGGGCATTTCTGAAGCAGAATCACTATTTCCATTGCAAGTGGCAGATCTTCAGAGGTTACTCAGGCTTGCAAAGCTCAGGTTCTTGTCCAGCACATATGCTTTTAGGATACTTGGCCACATGGATTTAACACCTACTGTAGTGGTTTCAAGCTTTGAGGGACAACAATGGTTCCTTGACTCCAGAGCTGAAATCAGTTGTTTCCATGTTTGTCTGCCACTGTGTCAGGAATGGATTCACAGTGAGTTGAAAAACTCTCTCACATCCGTGGAGGTGTGAACATCTATGAAGGTGGTGCCACTAGGCAGCAGTTACTGTAATTGAGGCCCTGGGGCGCATTATGGTGGATGTTTTCATGTGTTTGAGCGAATCTCCATTATGAAGAGTTCCCGATGGTGTCAGTGCTGGAACATGAAGAACCTGGTAGATGAGAAATCCCTTTGCGGGTTGTACTGAGTGTATTGTTTCCTGAGTGTGAGCAGTCTCTTGACCGTTACTTTCTGGTGTCACTGCATGGTTTGTCCTCTCCATAGTCCTTAGGGTTAAGGCTAATTGGCAGCAGGATTGAGAGCTGTTTCTTGTAAACAGATGATGACCTCCAGAGTGTTTCAGAGTAATCAAAACTGTTCTAGAAGAGGAACTGGTGTTAATAAACTGTCGCTTAGCATTACTAATTGGTGTAAGCAAATAACTAAAGGACTTGGGAAAATCAGATGTCACTTGGTGAGGCACAAAGTGCCTGAGTCCTTCTAATCTGGAGCATGCAGCTGCGTGCTTTTATTGAAGGGATTTACTTTAGCACTTCAGAGCTGAAATTAGAAGGGGAAAAGCTTGATATAAAGGATCTCTGACAAAACATCTTCCTGAAACCTTTTGCTTAGCTCCATGCACATTCCTGAGGAGCTTTGGTTGTCTGGTTTTGTGTCCTGTCTCCTGGACAGCACTTCACAGCTGAAGTGCCCCATGTTCCCTGCAAACAAGTGTTTCCTCAGTGATGAGCTGCCCTGTCTGATGGATTTGCTCTGGGTTTCTCTCTCTCAGAGTGCAGCAAGGCAGTTTTTGGATGAAGAAGCTGAGCTGTCCCAGCAAGATGCAGATGGTGTTTCATCTGATGAGAGCGAAGGCACGGAGAATGAGCTGAGCTCTTCACTTGCTCAGTTCCTGAACGACGACGCAGAGGTCACACAACTGTTAAATGGTGAATGGGGAGAGCTGTGTAGGGAGTCAGTTCTTTGAGGACTGTGGGGCAGGACTCTCCCAAGAGTCAGCCACCTCCTCTTAACACTCTCGTGGCTGAACAGAAACACAAGTTTCCATTTCACTTGGAAATGTCAGAATCAGGTGTTCTGTTAAAGAGCAACCTGCACGAGGACATGAAATAGCAGTGAGTAGCAGTGCAGAGCTAAAGAGGCAGTGCTGGTGTTTGACGGGGATGGTTCATTTGCCCCTGTATTTGTGAACCAGGTCTCTCCGTGGGGTATTTCACAGCACTACAGACTCATTTAGGTTGGAAAACTCCTTTCAGCTCACCAAGTCCAGCTGTTCCCCCAGCACTGCCAGGGCCCCACTGACCCCTGTACCTCAACCCACATCTTCACAGCTTTGCAACCCTTCCAGATATGGGGACTCCCCCACTGCCCTGGGCAGCCTAGGCCAGGCCTGAGGAACTTGTGGGGCAAATTGAGGCTGTTTCCTCATCATGTTACTTCTTCTTGGGGAGAAGAGACTGATTCCCATCTCACTCCAAGCTCCTGTCAGGAATTACTTCATATGGAAAATATGGTGTAACAGCAATGATTTCAGAATGCTGTCATCAATAATAGTGTTCCCTTTTCTCTTTTCTGAATTCAGATGGTGAGATGAAGGGAGTTTACCTGAAGTCTGTGCGTAGCCCAGCGTTGGGCAATAGGTACAAGATGGTTCACCGTGACTTTGATACCATGGCCATTTTCTCCCAGGTAGGAAACGAAATGGCTGCTGTGCTTGGGAAATTCCAAGTGCCTGGGACTGCACTGAGGTCCTAATCCTACTTCAAACTGTAGTCTGCAGCCTATTGCTGATGAGTAGTAACTTCTTGTGGAGCTGTGAGTTGGAGTGTGCAGACACCTGTGTTTTGGCAGAAACACACACTGTGATTCTGAGCTGCTGCCCTCTTACCCATTGTGTTGGTCATTGTGCACTTGTACATGTCCCAGGGAGGTGTTGCTGGGTTATCACAGTGGTCCTTCTTTCCAAGAGTGAACTTGTTATCCCTGCAGAAGGGATCTGCCTCTCCTCACCCAAACCGCAGAAGTGCAGGCATGTGGTGGAGGGTCCTGCCTCAGTGCAGGCACCCCCACGAGACCCTCCTGGCTGTATCTCTGACCTGTCTGATCGTGATATAAGTGAGTGAGGCTCATTGCTGTCGGTACTATCATTAACATTGCCATTAAAGGCTTTCTAGTGGTGAATCCTGACTGGAATGTAGGGGTGTGAGTGTGTCAGACCCTGCGAGGCAGAGCTCAGGAATGGCAGAGCACGTTCAGCAGGGGAGAACTGAGAGATGTGCTGAGCCCCCAGCCCCCCAGTCCTTGGGTAAGCAAAGTCGTGCCTGAGAAGGAGAAGAGAATTCATGAGAGGGGGTTCATAACTTACTGGGTTTTGTGTTCTTACCCCTACAGATTCCTGAGCAGGACCCATCTTACGAAGAAGACAGTTTCTGTGTTGGAGAGGAGGAACCGGAAACTTGGAAGCACAGTGAGTCCAGTGAGGAGGAATTGTGTGTGAATTTTGATCTCCTGAACAATGAGAGTTTTACTGGTGGAAAGAAGCAGTACCTAACTCGCCACAGGAAAAAGCTGAACCAGGCCATGTTGAAAGAGAACTACTCTGCCTGCCTGCACAAGAAACCATCCCGAATTGTCGTTATCAGTGACTCTAGTGAGGAAGAGACAAGTGTCAGCAAGGAAAAGCCCATGAAAACAGACTGTATCAGGGCAGGACAGGAGGACAATAGATCACCGAAGTCACTGCCCTCAGCCTCCTCCCTGCAGCACAAGAAAATTGCTGGGGACGTTGTAGTTCACCATTCGAGGGTGGATAACAGTGAGGTGCTTCTCAGCTTGAAAGCATCCGTGTCTGAAGTGCTGGATTTTCAGCCAGAGCGCCAAGCCAGGAGCCCACGGTCTCCACCAGCGGTCCTCAGTTCTGACTTGGGGAAGGAGGATCTCCAGGCTCTCCCTGAGGTCAGTGTCAGTTCAGAACAGGGACATTCCTCTCACCTCTTGCTATGCCTGTCCTGTGGTGCTCTGTTTTGAGGGCTGAAGCAAGAAAGGTGCTGAGAGGGGGCAGAGCAGCAGGGCCCTTTTGCTGGGACTGTTGTGTCTCCTCTGCCCCGTGTTTGGTAGGGAAAGATGTTGTATTCATGGGGTAACTTGGAGACTGTCTTAGCAGCTGGGAAATAAAAAGTGGGAACTAGGAACCATCCTATGTCTGACAGGCATGGAGTAACATGATCTCTTCCAGATAGCAGAAGGTATCTGCTAATTCTTTGGGTTACTGTAGGTATAAAATACTTGTTCATTGTCCTTGGTTAACACCCTTTGTCCTCTGAGGCTGGATTCCTGATTTCACACACATTTCTGCCTGACTTGGTGGGGATTGTTTGTCAGGGATTACAGTCTGTCTGAAAGTGTTTAGTGTTGTGTAGTATCCGAAGTGGATACAATACAGAAAAATACCCTCTTTAAAAGATTGTATTAATTGTGTTTAGAAAACCAGTGGAACAAAGCATGTCAGTTCAGCATCACCGTTTAAAAAATGGCATTGTTTTATTTTTAAATGTCCTGTGGTTTTTAGTGCTCAAGCTTCTGTGATCTTATAGCGACTCTGTGTGAATTTCAGCATCTGCAGGTGGACAGTTCTGGGAAGAAGGCCTGGAGAAGCACAGCAGATCCACCTCCTCCTGCTTCTAGAACTCCCTCTGCAGCTCCAGCTCCATTTCCACATACCTCTCTGGAGACAACCCCGTCCCTCTGCATCCTGGCAGACAGTCGTGAGATCTCCTCCGGAGGGGAGGTGATTTCCTCCTTGAAGACCATTCACAGAGTCAAGGTGCAGGTTTGCTCACTGGGCAACAGTGGTTACATCGTGAGCAACCGCATGGCCGTGGAGAGGAAGGTTCAGTCAGAACTGTTGAGCTCTGTGAACAGGAGTAAAGTCACGCAGCGGATCCAGCACCTGCTGAGCATATTTGAGAGAGTTTGTGTGATTGTGGAGAAGGACAGGGTTAAACCAGGTGGGTGTCCCAGGCAGGGTGGCCGGGGGTTGCACTGGACTCTGCCCAAGCCTTTGTGTATGATGTGAGATGGTAGATAGAGTGAAACCTCATACTTTATTCCCTGTAGGGGTGTTGCACTAACAAGGTCAGCAGCTGAACATGGTAGTGTTTTGCTGTCAAGGGCTGGCTGCAGAAGGATGCGCTGCCCATGGATTACCTGGGCAGGGATGAGTATTAACTCACCCTTTCAATATGGGCAAGAAACCCCTGACTTCAAGACAAGGCAAGAACAGAACAGCAGAATAAAGGAAGGAGCAAATGTTACCTGTGCTCAGCACTGAGGTAATAGGGGGCTCAGGACAAACAGGGTTTCTTAGTGGTGTTTGGCAAGACTGTTCAGGAAAACTCAGGGCTTAGAATCCCAGAGAACAGCAGCCGGCCTGAGCACATCATGTCCTGACTGTAGAAACCAACTGGGTAATGAGCAGGTGAGGAGCAGTCACTGAGTGACATCAGCCTCTGGAGAAAGACAACAGGAGGCTCCTCAAAGAGGCTGTGACTGAGCAATCACCGTGTCTCAAAGCACAGGATTGGGGAGTCTCAGAGACACCTCCTGACAGAGCTCTGTGGAGGACTGAGTTATTCTTTAATTTCTGTGGCTTGTACAAGTGTTTTGTTTTAATCCAAACTGCAATCAAACAGCTGGACTGGTGCTGTCTACTCTGTGCCACCCAGCAAGTAGCCAGAAGGTCATGCTTGCACCTGTTTCCCAGCAGATGGAACTGGAGCTCATGGCTCCAATTCTGTTAGATGTTCTGGGGTATGAAACTCCAGCAATGAAATGTAATTGCAGTGGACTTGGCTTTGGGTTTGTGATGGGAATGTTATTTATGGATCGTTCAGAGGTGGAACCAGCAATGGAATTGGGTTACTGATGGTGGAGCTTCTCAGCAGGGGCTGTAGTTCAGAGGACGGTATTTGTGCTGCATTTCACCCTACTGCTGAAGGGCTCACTGGCTTCCATCTGGTTTGCCCAGTGATTTCTTATTACACCATTCCCAGAGCGCTGCTGGGCTGGTGGTGTTAGCTGTGTTCTGACTGCAGCAGCTGTACCAAACCTCATCTACTCTGCTCTGTCCTGTTCACCACTTACCTGTGTTCCTCTCCATCCTCTCTCCTACTCACATTTAATCTCCAAGGAAATTAATTCCTAAACAACTCTACCTCTGAGATAACTCTGTAAATCTTGTTCCTCTGAGCCCTCCTGCTTCCTTCCCTCGAAAGGTTTTCCCTCACCCCTTGTTTGTGTTAAGTTCAGGAAGATCTTTAAGCCATTTTGCTTGGCAAGTGATTCATGACAGACTTTTCACAGTGACGCAGTACTTGAATCTCACAGTGTTTCCTGTGTGCCCTCTCTGCAGGGGAAACATCACGACTCCTGCTGCGGACGCAGTACTACGATGGGGTGCTCGCTGCCTTGCTGCAGGCTGGGGTCCGTGTCCTCTTTAGCTCTTGCCAAGGGGAAACGGCTGCTCTGCTGAAAGACCTGGCATTGGTGGAGCAGAGGAAGAACATGGCCATTTGTGTGCCGACAGAGGTGGAGGGGCACCAGCAGGAAATGCTCAATTTCTACTTGAGCATCCCTCACCTCAGCTACCTGTCTGCGCTCAACATGTGCCACCACTTCAACTCTGTGAAGATGATGGTCAACAGGTAACCACAGAGATCCTTGGCAGCTCCCTTGAGGCCTGACAGTCCTTTTGCTCATCTAATCTTGGGTAGCTGCTCAGGGAGAACCTCTGGCCTGCCAGAGCTCCCAGGAGCTTTCCTGTCACCTCTCCATAGAATCAGAATAGTTTGGGTCATGCTCTTTACACATTTCTGGGTCTCTTCAGGCTGAGCAGACTGTGGGCTGAGCTTTTGCCATCCCTTCTGCTGCCCTGCCCTGCCCTTTCCTTTTCCCCACAGCTCTTACACTTGCTTAGCCCAGTGTCTCACAGCCCTGGGCAGAAGCAATTACTTCTTGTCCACCAACAGCCTCCCCTTTTGTCCCAGTACCACACAGCGGCCTCCGAAGAGCTGCAACTGAGGTGTGCTCATGCTGTGATCTCTTACAGTTCTCCCCAGGAGATTGCCACCAGTGCCCAAGTCAGCCTGCAGAAGGCAGAGGAGATCTACAGATACCTCCATCACGCATTTGACATGCAGATGCTGCCTGAGAGCCTCTGCACCAAGAGGCAAAGCAATGCAGCTGCCAGGAGCTGAGAGGGATTTGGACTCTTTTAACTGCACTTTACTGAGTTTTGAGTGACTGTCCATTATGTAAATAAATCCTTGCATAATCAGTCGGGATCGTGGCACGCTGCCTCCATGTCTGCTGCGCCAGGGTACCCCCCTCTGCCCCAGGGAGCTGCCTGTTGGCATAGGGCGAGTGTGTGGAACAGGCTGGGGGCAGGGCAGGATCATTCCCAAACTTTAAAAAATGAGGATGTCTGAAGTGTTTTGGCAAAGGCTGAAAGGTGGTGGCACAGAGGCCACAGCCTTCCTGCAGCTCCATGCCACCTGCTGCACAACCAATACCCCGGGTTTCTAGGGGATAATGAGCTTTGCAGCAGCAAGTTCTCAAGTAGCCTCTGCTCCAGTTGTAGCTCACTGCTCCCACACTGTGGTGGCCTGCGGAAGAGTTAGATGGGTGCAGCACTTTCTGAGGAGGATCATAGTAATAGGAAGTTCCAGTACAGAGCGGCACCAGGCCCACGTGAGCTGTTTCCATCCTCTCTCAGCTTTACCCAGGCAGAAATGCACAGCCCCATTACAGGATGAGTGCGACAGACAGAGCTTGTGACTGCTGCTTCTCCCCCACAAAGTCTGTGAGTAAAAGCAACTAATTCTTTTTATTACATTAAAAAAAATATAAAACTTCAGACAGAAGAAAAGTAGAAAGCACTTCTGAGTGATTATGACTGTTCCATGGTGAAGTCTGTACAGTCAAAGACCAGGAAGATAAGTCATCTTAAAGCAAATCAAGCGTGGCCAGAACTGGGCATTCTCACCCAGGACACCTGAGGGGGAACCTGGTCAAGGAAGTGCTGCTCTGTAGAGGACAGGGGCAAAACTCAGGGGTTCTAGCCCAGGAAAAGGGTTCTAACCCCCTTTGCTTCATGCAAAAGGTGCACAAGAAGTGTCAAACTATTAATACAATCCACAAAGTTCATCAATCGGAAGTCAAGGAGCTGTCCTGTTCTTCATCTGAAGAGTCTGCTGCTTCAGCCACAAAGAGCTTCCCCACAGCAGCAGGTGGTATCTTGCCTGCAACAAGAAAAACAGGGGTGTCAGTGTACATCCCACTGGAAAAGAGCTACAGAGGGGCCAGAAAGCTGAGAGCAATGAGAAGCGGATGCAGAAAAATTATTCAGTAAAGACAGGGAGACCCCACCAAGCCAGCAGTGATGGGAAAGAGCCTGAAAGGACACAGGGAAAACAGCACTTACTTTTAGCAAAGGGGAACTTGGTTCTGTGTGACACTGGTGTTCCCAGCACTGCTCCAGCCTGAGGGAAAGCACAGAGAGGCTCTACTCAGACCCCTGCTGCACCAGCACTGCAGGGAACTGGCACTGGAACCTCAAACTGTTCAACTACCACAACTGCTTTCACTACACTAGAGGCACAAGCTGGATGGTTGAGAGTCTGGGACCCCAGGGCTGCTTTTGCAGAGCTTTGCAGCATTAAGGTGGAGCTAGGCCAGGTTCAAGAAAGCATCATTACCGACTTCTTCTTGATGTTGTCCCAGGTGCCTCTGCTGCCCTTTGTGTGCTTCTGCATCCTGAACACGTGTCTGTCACAGTCAAACCTGGGAATGTAATTGAGAACATCAATGCCACCCCTGTGCTGCCCGCACACCCACTGGGTATGGTGATGTCTCACATACAGCTCAAGACACAGAGGAACCTCTACTGGGCTGAAGCCTAAACCACTATCTTCTCCAGGACAAAAAGGATACACAATGGGCCCCATTTTTGTTGCCTACACTTAGGCAAGGAACTCAGCCATTACTATCAAGGGAGTTTTCTCTAGGCAGATCCCTTGAGGACTGCAGGGTTCCCTGTGCACACTCCAAGTCTGGAAGTGAACTGGTGTCCCAGTTACAGGGGGCATCTTTCCCAGAAGGTGGAAGAAGAGGTTAGCAGAGGTACAGCAGAATGAACTCCTACCTGTTGATGGGTACCAGCATACCAGGGGTGATGTGCTCACACTGCGGGGTTTTTGACATGGGGAACATGGCCGAGGAAGGTGTGATTGCGTTGCCCGTAAGTGCAAAGTCATCATCATCATCATCTTGGCTCCTCTGGAATGTTGGCAACTACAGAGCCGTATCAGAGCAATCAGTGACCTGCCTTTGATAACAGAAGCCTGCTAAAAGGGCTTCTCAAACATCTTTCTCAGACTTGACAGCGTAGCCAGTTCCACAGCACAAGGATCCCATGATCAGCCCTTGGACAGCAATACTGGGGCACAACCACCACTCACACCTTCAGATGTTCCTCCCACAGTGGGGACAGGACCCCCCTACCCAGATCGCCACATCCCACATGTTCTCACTGTCAGCAATCCTAGCGCTGCAGAGGACATAAGCCTCTTCCCCCAGAGCCACGAGAATTTACTGGTGGAACAGAACCCCCAGACTGGTAACACACCTGAGACGCCAACTAGAGCAGCACCTGGACAGCCCATATTAGCTGGAGTTTACCTTTACTCTTGTGTTCTGAAAGGGTGTCGCAGTGAAGATGTCATCGTGGTTGTCCTTGGGCAAATGCTCCAGGAAATGTCTCAACTGCTGCTTTCGTTTGAGGGTCCCCACTTTGGCAGTTATGGCAAGCGGCTCCTTTTCTGCAGGGATCAAAGCACAAGCTTTGACATCGGGGATGGAGCGTGGCTCTAACAGTCATTAACTGCAGCCAACACCAGTGACAGAGCCCAGCATCTCTCCAGTGGAAATGTCTTACAGCTTCTTTGTGATCCTTTGAGTTCTCAAGAGTTTTCAAAGGCAGTTTCTCTCTGATCAGAAGCACACTCTGAGCCCTACATAGCCATGGAAGCCCTCCACTATCACAGGGGCTATATAGGGGGTTAGTCAGACCCTGTATACAGTAGCCTTCCACTATCAGACCCTCACATGTCTGAACATCTCATGACATAAATGGCAAATTCACAACAGTTTAAAGACAATACCCAGAACCAAGGGGTCGGTGTCCTCCTGCTGCAGTTTTCCTGGGGCGATGCTCTTCTTGGCCTGTCGTTTCAATCTTTTCCCCTGTTGTTCTTCCACAAACTTCTGGTGGCATTCCTCAGCTGAGCGGGACCCCACGGCCATGGCCACCTCCACCCAGAAGCCTTTCCTGTGCTTCGGAAAGGAAGCCACAGCCCTGCAAAGAGAGCAAAGCCAGTTTTGTCATGATGAGAACCTGAGAGGTCAAACACCCTGCCCACCCAGGGAAGGACACTGGGCTACATGAAGAGAACCAATGTCTGCTGCCCTGTCCAGGCGCTTCCAATGCACACATTTATTGGAACAACTGAAGTTAACAGCTCCCTCACATGAGTTACCTCTCTGGAGCAGTTCCCCCACAAGAACTGGTGCCTTTATAGGTCTCTAATCCAAAAGAAACAAACCCAGACACAGTCAGTGTCTTTCTCAGTGTGTCTAGTAAATACTGCCCAGGAGTTCCAGTCATGAAGTCAATTAAGCATTAAACTCTGTGGCAGTTAATCTCCCCCTGTACAGAACGGAAATACAGCAGCTCGGATGGAGCAGGTCCAGAGGAGCAACGAGGCTGGGGAAGGGATTGAAGGGAAACTAAGCTGAGGAGAGACTGAGGGAACTGGGGGTGCCTGGAGGAGACTCAGGAAAGACATCCTCCCTTTCTCCAATTCCCTGAAGGGGGGTTGTAGTCAGGTGGTAGTCAGGCTTTTCTCCCAGGCACCCAGCACCAGGACAAGAGGGCAGTGCCTGAAGCTGCCAGGAGAGAGTTAGGTTGGATGTTAGGAAGCCCCTCCTCCCAGAAAGGGTGATTAAAGCCTGGCATGGACTGCCCAGGGCAGTGGTGGAGTCTCCATCCATGGACGTGTTAAAGAACAACACTAAGGGCTGTGGCCCTTAGCGCTGTGGTCTGACTGATAGGGTGATGTTAGGTCCTGGGCTGGGCTGGATGGGCTCAATCATTCTGTCATCACATTTCACACTTCATTCTGTTAGGGCAGACAACCTGCTGCCCCCCTCACAGCTAAAGAACTTTAACCATATTCTTTACCCACATATGCCATGAATGAAAGTTCATCCCTTTTAATGACATTCATTACATGCTACTGAACATTAGGTAGAGGAGTGGATTCATAAAAAGCTGCCCACTGTCTGTGTTCCTCTCGCTTGGCGGGGTGACAGCAGCATTTCAGAAAATGCTCAGTTGTTTCCTGTACTTCGCTATTTTTTAGTTTATTAAAAAATGTTCAGGAAGGAATTAAAACAGAGAGGAACCTTTTGAATAGTGTGAAAGGCACCAAACCTGGCAAACCCAGCCTGTCTGGGTACTGAGGTGGACTACAGCTCCCTCCCACTGCCCTAGGAGAACCACTTGCCTGTAGAGTTTCTCCAACTCCTTTTCAGACCAACCGTCAGCTGCCCGTGGAAAAGCTTCTTGAGACTTCTGCATCTTTTCCCTCCTTACTTCTCTTGATTTTGCTGAGGACTTAGTGGTAGTAGAACCTTTAGAGTTTCTTTTTTCATCAGATACTTCTGAATTCTTCTCTTTAACATGAGATTCTTCTTCGCAGTTTTCGAGCTCACTGTCAAAATCAAGCAGGGCATTTGGGGGTTTGATTCTGCCTCTTGTCCTCAGTATGCTTTTAGGCAGATGGTGAGTACTGGACTCACTGGAAGATGTTTTTCCTTCAGAGAAATCAGAATCAGTCATGGAACTGAGCCTGCCTGGCCTCGAGGGCACACGATGAGAGGCAGGACTGTGTTTTACTGTCCTTTGCTCACAGGATACCTGTTTTGCATTGTCCTGTGAACATCTGCTGGAGGAAGGTTTGGAGTTTTGAGTCTCTTGTTCTGAGAAAATTTTAGTCTTCCTTTTGATGAGCAGTGGGACATCTTCACTGGAATCCTCTCCCTCATCGTTGCTTGATGATTCTCTTGTAACTTGCTTGTCCTGAAGAGGTGGTTTGGCTGACATTGAAGGGTAACTGGGATCCTGCTGATGCACAGTCACTTCTCCACATACCTTTTCCCTTTTTCCCTTCATCGCATTCTTAGGAAGTTTTAGAGCTTTGGTGTTCAAGGGATTGAGCAGAACATTAGGCTTTGCCTTGCTTTTGGTACTGATGGGCACACCGTTGCTCTCAGCAACGTAGACTCCTGCTTTGGAACTTGCTTGTTGTTCCCTGGTTTTCCCTGAAAGAGACGGTGACACATGGCAACGTGAAACACTCCCCTGAGCTTGAGATGAGAAACTGCCACTTACTATTTTATGTCACTTCCAAGGTTCTCTTATGGCACCAAAGCTAACTCGTATAACAGTGTTACTTGCATTGACATTGCATTTATTGCAGCTCACCTAGCTGGAAAAGTAAAGCCAGAGCACTAGTTCACTAGACTGATGAACGTGGCCTCTCTGCAGGCTTTCTCAAGTCACATGTTATATGGGGAGAGCCAAAGGCACAAACCGAAAGTAATCTTAGCCCTTTGATTTCTTCAAAGGGCTGAAGTCAGGAGGAGCAGGAGTCGATGCAAGTAAAGGACAGGTCAGCACCATACTGGCTCCAGCCTCCACCTCATCATCCTAGTGGCTCCAGGCAGTAACATGACAAAAAAAGGTCATTTTTTAGTTTACCTTCTCTTTGGCTCTCTGTTGTTTCTTCAGCCAACTTCACTGCTTCCTTTCTTTTATTCTTCTTGGAGACAGAACTGGTCTGTTTTGGGGCTTTTTCATAACTCAACATCTTCAAAAGAAAACAGTTTACTCTAATCTCCTGCAGGAGGTTATGCAGCAGCTGTACTGCTGCCAGCACCCACCCAACCACAACCCTACAGGATTCCTAAGACTTCCTGACTCTGCAGGTACTTACGAGAACAGGACTCTGTCAGACACCAATCCACAATGTTTAAGGCAGCAATATGTGGAAGAATCTTACCGGGCTCAGGTAATCGACTCCACCACCTTCTATAGTGACGTTTAGGTTCTGGTCAACAAATTCACGCTGCCCGCACCAGAAATTCAGGGGTGGTTTAACAAGACGGCCACTACGAGTGTAAACTCTGCTTGAGTCACCCGTGACAGAGCTGTGCTTTGGCGTTACGTCTGTGAGAACACACAAGAAAGCCAGTTTTGTCCCTAGTGCTGTAGTGAAAATTCACCCTTGCAGGCTACTTGCACACAGGAATAAGGTTGTGTTTAAACCAGCTGGTCTGCACGTGGAAAATAAAACTTAACTGAGATGTTGTGCTCTTCCTAGAGAAGTCTTCAGAATGAAAATAAGCAAATGCAAGGTACAAGGATAGCAACACTATGAGGTTATGGCTTTACAGCTGTTTCCTTTGGAAACTGGTGAAAATGTTGAGACACCATAAAAACCTGCTGTGAGTTTAAAGTAACCCAGTTAAAAAGGGGTGGGCAGTGCAGGGGAGGAGTCCTAAAGATGAAGTCCTGGATCACTACAGTCTGAGTAAACCCAACCCAAACATTGCTCAGCCCTCTCATTTCCATATAGCCCAAAACACAACCCAGCAAGGTCTTTTGCTGGAGAAAGCAGATCTTAGCACCCCCTCTGGTTTTGTGACCCGAAGGACTGTCAGGTACCCACAGATGTTTTCATGGATCAGGACGTTTGAGGTAGTGTTCCTGAAGTTGGATTTCTTTACACCTTTCAGCGACTCTGTAGCCACCAAGTTATGATCTTTATCCTTACTGGAACTTTTCCTTTGTTCTTTGCTAAGAATTTGAAGAAAAGAAATAAACATCTGTCATTTAACAACACAGAACTGATCTAAACTCCCTAGGTTCCCCTTGTCCCAGCACAAGTGGTACCACAAACACAGAACCAGCAAAGCCCTCTGCTCCTGGTTAATCTCAGCCAACATAAGCAAACAGAACAAAACCAGTAAAACAGGTGGTGCTGAAGTGGGGCCCAGTACTTGCCTGACACAGCCCCTCACTCCTCTAACAAAGGGGGCTTCAAATGCATAGTCTCAGCAACCACTCAGAAGAATATTGCAGTGGAACAGAATCTCTAAAGAAATCACCTTTTCCTTGCCTCAAGAAGGTCCTCAACGTGCTGCTTCCAGTTTTTGGAAAACCCATAGGTAAACTGTTTGATGAAGTGGTAGGGAAAGCCTGTTGGAAAGAGCAGCAGTGTTAGTCGTAGCTGGGCAGTGGTTTCCATCAGAACAGGCAGAATGATCTCGTGCAGTCAGTTTTGTACCCGCCTCAGTTCAACTAGAGATGGGTTTCCCCACTAGGGAAGAATGTACATCACAGAAAAGGTAACTGAGGGGTCAACAGTCACTATTTGTGTCCTTAGCATCTTCCCAAGGCTCTTTTTCCAGAAGCCTAAAGCCTCTGGGCCCCATCAAAGAGGTCTTAGAGCACTGTGGGGCTTTACTCTCTACAGCAGAGATGCCTTCCCCCACATCTCACAGTGTCTGGTACACTCCACAGTCCCACAGGTATAAGCAGTTTCTCTCGGCTTCTCTTTGGCCCCACACTAGCACCGAACTCCACATTCCCTAATTTCAAAGAATTTGGGGAAGCCACATTCTTCAAATGCTTGGCATGAGACACCTTTCAGGCCCACAGGTATCAAAGCAGGTTTTCTGCAAGATGAAATTCCTCCTCCAACACACTTCAGGAGCAGCGTTTCACTAGAGCCAGCAGCTCATTCTGCACTGGCACTGGAGAAGACATGTCCTGCCCATCAGGAAGGGCTGAAGGAGAAGCCCAGCAAGCACCACCACATGGACTGGGGCTGGCATGGAGCCCCTGCTGTGCAGCCATCTCCCACAGAACACCCCTTTCCAGGGACAGGGCCACTACAGTCCAAACCTCTGCTGTCCTGTGCAGTTTCACCACAGTGACCAGTGGGTGGGTTTGACTGTCCCAATTTGCTGATGAGCACTTCTGTTAATGAAGTGGAAGCAGGCAAGCCTCATCAATTAAAAATCCTCCTCTTACCTTCTTTTCTCATCGCAGCTGTATTCATCTTGCCCTGGAGCACATAGAGGCTGCCAGAGGATGTTCTGACCTGGTTCCTCGCAATGCGCTCTGTGACTGCGTTACTGTGCCAGACCACATGCTCCATATCTCTGAGGAGAGACAGGTAACAGGGACAGAGATCAAAGACTGTTCTCAAAAGGAGGGATTTACATCTAGAACACTGATACCACACATGAGCCCAGCAGTGTAATGGATTTTGAGCGATTCAGGCACTAGAAGCATGTGTTCGGTATCCGTGCCTTGAAAGAGAAAGGTATGGGCTCATCGAATACTTGAACAGGAGGCAAAACAAACCTGTTGGCTACTGCAGACATCAGCCACACACCACCAGCTTGGTGTTAGGCTGCAGCAGCACAGTGGATGCGAGAATCTTAGAATCGTTTAGACTGGAAAAGACCATTAAGATCATTGAGTACAACCATTAACCCAATTGTCCCAAGCTCATCCAGCCCATTACTGCAGTGGTACCATCACGCAAGTTACTGCACTACCATTGCACAGGCAAAAAGGGCATCTTCCCCAGGACTACTGCATTTATTTCTGACCTTCCTATCTAAAGCAAGAGCAATCAAAGGAGGAGTCCTAACAACTGCAGAAACTGGGGGTAAGACATGGAGAAACTTCTCCATGAGAAAGAAGAGACCCAAGCACCAGGTGGATAGGAGCCACAGGGTGAAAACTCTTCTCCAAGTGCATGTTCCAATGGTGTCTCCAAACACCTCTGCTGCAAGCTAAATCTGACACTTTCTTCCTGATTTTACAGCTATTTGATTACAATCTGACCGAAACCATAGCCAAGACACCACAAAGTTGGATTGCAGGTAGATCAGCTGCTGCTGTGACTACCCAGGTAGCTGTAGGAGTGACAGAGCTGTGCTCATAGGGGCCAGCACTGCTTGACTTAAAGCAGCCACAAAAGGTAGGTTTTGTGCAATGAAGTCAAAGCTCAGAAGGCCCCTAGTCAGCACCAGTCTGGGGATCTACTGGACAAACACACTTCTCTTTACTTGTTGCTTTTAAGCTCAGCTGCATGTGCCATGGGCTTAATCAGGAGAGAGATGAGCAGCAGAATTTCTGAGATATTCCCAGAACACAAGGCTCAAAGCCGCAGCTCCTGAGGCACAAGGCAGAACAGCCATCCCAGCTCAGAGCCCGAAATCCCACCAGTGTGTTCTACTTTGCAGAGATCAGAAAAATTCTTACTTGCGTTTTCCTTCAACACATACAGCAGTGTTGCCACTCAGCACTTTAATCATCCAGCTGGTTAGACAGATGTATTTCTCCTAGAAAAAGAAGTCATTTTTAAATCAGACTAATCTGTGCAGCATCACCAAGGCTTCAGCAAGAGAAATTAACTTGAGAGGATACTTAGTCACCAAACTCCAGACCAGAAAACCTGAAACCCAGCATTATATACAGAAATGCTGAAGCATAATTGAGCGGGAGTCTTGTGCACGAGTGGAGATAGGAATTCAAGCTATGGAAAATTTGGAGTCATTCAGTGCTGGCTCTCAGAAGAGAAAGTCATTGGCCAAGACCCCTAGCAAATGCCAAAAGCTCCTTGTGAAACTCACCAGCACCACACAACTACCACTGGCATCTGTGCCCTGTTCCTGTGCAGGAAACAAGTTACCCATGGCTACACACACACTTGCACCTGTGGGCCACACTATGGCTGAAGGGCAGTCCTCTGAGCCAGAGGGTCTGTATCTCACACCACTCAGGTGTTTCAGGTCCATCTACACACAGCAATCAACACACTAGAGACACTGCAGGGGGCTTCTGCAGCCCATAGTGGGGCTTGTGAACACTAAGCCAAAACACTATCTTCTCTACAAAAACCCCCTGGACATTGTCATCTCAGAATACAGAGGAAAAGAAACTCTCTTGGTGGGAAAGTGCTTACTGGTTAACATCTCAGGAAGCAACAGTTTATTCTCTTCTGAGTGCTTGTTAGTAGTCACAACTTGGAGCTACAAGCAGCCCTAGTAGTTGCACTTAGATTCTCTCACCTCTTTGCCTGCTTTGCCAGCAGCTTCATCTGTTTGAGGTTTATCCAAAGGGACCTCAGAGCCTTCTTTTAGCTTTTGCTTCCTGAGGACGTGGACTCTGGAAGGAGTGATCATGATGCTATTCAAGCGCAGTGAGGGCTTTGCAGGTGTGGCCTCTGGGATCTTTTCTGCTCCATGAGCAGCTTTCTTATTGCTTGGCTGCAGTGCTCTCTCTTTATGCTGTTCAGTGTGTTTTGCTTCACTGTTTCCCAACCTTTCTTCTATCTGACTCCCATTTTCAATAGGGGCAGAATTTACATCTTCAGTACTAGTGTCTGTATTTAGAGACATTTCATCATCAGCCTCGACGACTTCCACAATGAAAGTGTCCTCATTGCACTTATCAGTGGCCTCACACTCCACAGGACCATTCCTGGGCTGCTCAGCACAGGCAGATTCAACTGGTGGCTCTTCTGTTGTCACAGGAGGAATGTTCTGCTTGACTGGGTTTGAAGCTGCAGAATCTGCCCATGAAGAACCCCAAAGGAAAACAAAGAGCTCACTGATAGGTGACAACTAACCGAACACGTAAATACACTCGCCAAGTTACCCCATTGTTAGTGAAGGAAGGTTGCACTGATGGGTACTGCAGCTGGGGAAGCGCTGCCTATTGCAGCTGTTAACAGCAAAGGGCTCTGGGTTCCTTCAGTCCCTTTTCCTCAGCAGCAGATGAACACCATGCTGTCAAACACTACAGGTGCTCCACTTGCCCCAAGCAAGCTAACACACCCTGTTACCCACTAACCCTCCTGTCCATCCTTATTCCTTGCAGAGACAAAACCAACTGTTTCCACAACACCCAACATCTCTGATATTTCCAGCTTTGCAGACTTTAGGATCTGGATGTGCAGCCTGGCTGCTGCCCTGCTAGGAGGGGACAAGCACTGGGGGTTCAGTGCTTAGAGGAATTTAGTTCAGTTCTGCTGACTGAAGAGCATGAAAAATGTGAGAACAGAGACCCTAAGTCAAGGCAGCTTCTGAAGGCTTTTAAGGACAACACTAGTACCTTTCTGCTGATGCAATTTCTGCTTCATGCGCAAGAAGAACTTTTGAGGGGATTCAACTACAGGAGCATTTGTGGTTTGTGGTTTCACTGTCTGGTTCTCAGACATCAGAGAGGAAAATAAATCTGGAAAATAATAACAAAAAAAACTTTGAGTCTGGAGAAGAACAACAATTCCATGGGGGTGCAGGGGAAGCAGAGTACACTCTCGGTAAGACATTAAGGTCTACAATACAGCAGTATGTTTTCTTTCCCTACATGGAAGGGCAATGCTACCTTTCCCTTTCCCTCAGGCTGTGGAGGAGCTTTTACACTGGGTGAGAAACACCCTCTGCTGCTGAGGCATGCATCTGCACACAGCTGTGAGCCAGCCCACAGGAACAACACAAGGCTTCAGAGCTCTGTTGAGCAGAGGTGCCACACAGCAGTCACACCAACAGAATTACAGAACTGTTCAATGGGGAAAAGATAATTGAGTCCAACCATTAACCCAACTGTCCCAAGCCCACTGCTACGTTACCCCTCCTGACAGCCAAACAAAAGCCATTATCCATTCATAATGTGGTAATGCAAGGGCACAGATAAACCTTGGGACATCCAAGGCTGGTCTGGGTTGGAAGTGACTTCAGAGATTATCCAGTTCCAAATCCCTGGGACACATCTCACCAAAGCAGGTTGCCCAGAACCCCACGCAACCTGGCATTGAACACTTCCAGGAATGGAGCAGCCACAGCATCCCTGGGCAGCCTGTTTCAGGGCCTCAGCACCCTCACAGGGAGGTATTTCTACTCAGATCTCATCTCAATCTCCCATTTTTTTTTAGCTTAAACCCAGCCTTCTTGTCCTACCACTAGAGTCCCCCATACAAAGTTCTTCTCCAGCTTTTCTGCAGCCCCTTCATATACTGCTCTAAAGTCCCCCAGAGCCTTCTCCTCTCCAGGCTTAACATCACCAACTCCCTCAGCCTGTCCCCCGAGCAAAGGGGCTCCAGCCCTCTGAGCATCCCTGAGGCCTCCTCCAGCTCCTGTCCCACAGTCCAGCGCTCAAGGCAACCTGCTCTGGTGAGGGATGTTGGAACTGGATTATCCCTCCCAAGCCAAAGCACTCTGAGCCTCTATGATCACACTCTTTTACACCCACAGACTGCTCCGGTTGCTTCTCCCGAGCTCGAACCCACCTCTGAAGCGCTGGTTCCCCTCTGCCTGAGTCAGCCGTTTGTGGGGAGGCCTCTCCTTGGGCTGCGGTGTGAGGATGACATCGGTACTGCGCTGCGCCGAGCACAACTTCAGCCTCTGGAAAACCTTCGCCGGACATTCCCCGCTCAGCGGCTCTCTCGCGGGTCTCTTCGCCGCGACCCCCGGCCCCACCACCCCTGCTGCGCCCCGGCCTCGCTGAACCTTCAGCAGCTCCTTCAGTGGAGTCACAGATCCTTCGGGGAGGCTGTTCAGGGACACCGAGCAGAACGGCAGCTCCCCCCATTTCTCACCGCCGGGGCGGCGCTGCCGGGCAGGGGTCACGATCATAGCGGACT
>JAOXOE010026540.1:0-21368 GCA_028565055.1 Phoeniculus purpureus
TGGAGGAGACTGAGGGGTGACCTCATTAATGTCTATAAATATTTGAAGGGTGGGTGTCAGGAGGATGGAGCCAGGCTATTCTCAGTGTCATCTAGTGATAGGATGAGGGGCAATGGGTGTAAGCTGGAACATAGGAGGTTCCATATAACTATGAAAAGGAACTTACTCACAGTGAGGTTGATGGAGCATTGGAACAGGCTGCCCAGGGGGGCTGTGGAGTCTCCTTCACTGGAAATGTTTAAAACCCGCCTGGATGTGTTCCTGTGCAACTTAGTCTAGGTGATCCTGCTGTGGCAGGGTGATTGGACTAGATCGTTTGAGGTCCTTTCCAATCCCTAATGTTCTGTGGTTCTGTGATGTACAGAAGACGATGAGGAAAATGTCACAGGTTTTGAGAAGTCGTTTCCCACTTCCCCTTTTCCTTTCCCACCCCCATTTATCTTGCTAAGTCTTGGTTACACAGATTTAAAAGTGTCTTAAAGAGTGGGTTTGTGTCTTTGAAAACTTTTTCTTCTATCTATAAACTTGCCTAAGACCTCAGTTCTTTTTTTAGTGCTACAAGAAGGTTCTTCAAATTAGAAAAACTACTGGGATCTTAAGAGTTAGGAGTTGCAGAGCCTGGAATCAGTTTCTAGTTGCTGTTTAAGTTGTTACTGCTCTGGCTCTCCCAGCTCTTCTTTCACAGTGACAGAAGATAAATACATGCCTGCCATTCAGCCACTCCAGAGTAAAGAGTAACCTTGGCTTGAATTGGACACTGGTGTTCCAGCAGCTGGGACTGGTTACAGCCCAACCACTGCAGCTGCTCACTCAGTGGAAGTCAGACAGAGCTCTGTAAAACCAGGCTTTTACTCAGCGTCTTAAGAGCAGCTGTTAGGATTATTAATTACCTCCACTAGCTAATGAAATCCTCTCAAACAAGAGCAATTTCAAGATTTACTTAACATTCAGCTTTTTTTTTAGAAAATGCAGACACACAGCTGACAAATGCTTTAGCTGAGGTGACAAATCAGCTTGTTTTGGAACCCTGGAAGGATTTGAGAATATAAAACAAAACCCCAAATCAGTTGTTGCAAGAGATGGAGTAAAATTAGTGCGGGTAAAAGCCACTGACAGTACTTAATGATAACAGAGACTACATTCCCATAATCTGGTAAGAGTCAGACATTAAATATCTTAAAGTGTGGGCTCAGTTTGCATTATGGAACAATTTAAAAACCCTTTCTCTTTATGATTGTCAGGCTCAAACATATCAATGTCCTTCAGGTTGCATTCCTTAGCAGTAGCTGTTGCTGAGACAGAACAGCTTAGTGCTGTGTAGAAAATCCAGCCTTCCATTATTATGGAGTAATTATTCCTAATTATTGTACAGGCTGTGCACACGGGTCTAGAACACTGCCCACGAGGTCTGCACAAAGGGAGGCTGTGTGGTACCCTGGGGGTTTCTCTATTTCACTGTTTACATAGAGATCCACAGGCAACCAAAGCCATTCTCTGTGGGATTCATCCATTTGTTTCAAATCTGTCCTGTTCAACGGGATGTTTTGTTGAGTGAAATCTCTTCCTGCACTCCCTCCACTGGCAGTCCCCTTAACGTCCAGAACAGGCTCTGTTCTGACACCTTGAGTCAGGGTGAGAAGTGGGCTGAGGCGTGAGACGGACAGGAAATGCTGGGACACTCTACACACTGGCTGTGTTGGGGCTCCTTGGCAGCTCCATACACATGGAGATTTCTGGGCTGAATGGACTTTTATGTACAAAATTTACATTTGCATGGCAGTCCCTGAAAAGGCGTGTGTGTTTGAGAGCAGAACTCCATCCTCTGAGTTAGACACCAAACCCAACTGCTTACTTTGAATTTAGCATACATCATACTTGGGGGGACAGTTGGGATCTGAAATGCTTTCAGAAGCATTTTTGGAACAGCTTTAGGACCTGTGCTGAAATCCTCTGAGATTACAGAAGCGTGAAAAAATCTGGGTACATGGGTGCATCTTACAGAAGTCTGCAGGACAGAATAAAACAGCTTCTGACACCAGTGAAGTGTGTGAATTGAATTTGAGTTTATGAAAGAAGGACGTTGCAGTTCTGGAGTGGGTCCAGGAAAGGGCATTGAGGCTGGGGAGAGGTCTGGCAAACAGGCCCTAAGAAGAGTGGCTGAGGGAACTGCGGTTATTTAGTCTAGAGAAGAGAAGACTGCCACGAGACCTTATTGCTTTCTACAGTTATCTCAAAGGAGGTGCTGGTCTCTCAAATTACTAGCAATAGGATGAGAGGAAATGGCCTGAAGTTGCATTAGGGGACGTTTAGATTGGATCTTGGGATGAAGTTCTTTCCTGAGAGAGTGGTTGGGCACTGGAACAGGTTGCCCAGGAGGGTGGAGTCCCCATCCCTGGAGGTGTTTAAAAACTGAGTAGCTAGAGCACTTGAGGCCATGGTGTAAGGGGTTAGGGAGCTGTTGGGATGAGGGCTGGACTTGATGATCCTGGAGGTCCTTTCCAGCCATGATGATTCTATGATAGAGGAGAAGTTCAAATCTATTCTTGTTTTATACCTGAGAGCTTTCCTTACATTAATAGGTCTTAAATAATGTTTTCCAGGACCTTTGCCTCCTGTACAGCTCAGATGTCAAAGAATCTGTAACGTGCTGGAAAGTAATGTCAGATTGAAACTTGTGTCTTCCACACAACCCACATTACTTTATTGACATGAGCTCCTTTAAATTAAGATCTGCTTAGACCTGTCTGTAGAACTGTACTGCCAACAGTACATGAGGAACCTGAACCTGCAAGAGAGGCTGTTAAATAAGCTGGGAGTTCCATTAATTTACCACTCCTGACTAGGTCACATCTATTCATTAAAAAATGGTCAATAGTGAAGAACTGTTGAACAACTTAAGATTTTAAAGAGACCTTTTCTACAGCACAGTTAGCTGTTTTGCAGGCTTTTTGTCAGTCTAGATAGCTACTGCTGGAGAGGTTACTTATTCATAGGCGTACTGAGGCAGGTAAAGCTCATCAGCTGCTTGGTGGACAGTGGAACAAGACAGCTTTATAGGTCCAGCTTGGCAGTTCCAAAAGCCCCAAGTTAATCCTGAAAGAGTGGGTAGTTGAAGAGGGGCTGAAGCCTGGCTGCCACCTCACCTTCAAGGCTTAGAGAAAACCATTCAGCCTCTTCCTAGCAAAGACCTGGTACGGTAGGCTTCCATGCCTCCTTCCCTTGTAGTGCTCAGTTTCCAGCGCTCCCAACTAGGTAGCACCAACATCACTGTTTCCTCTCTTGTACCAGAGGCGAAGCCAGAGGCTTTCTGGGATAAAGCCAGAAGTGGCTCCTCCCTAACTCCAGACCAGCTGTTGAACAAGTGAGTTAGGAGCATCAACTGGCCACTTGCTTAGAAACAGAAAAAGCTTTTGTAAGGGTAAGACAGAGAAGCCTTGAGTCAGAAATTGGCCACATGCTCAGGAATGACTCTGGAAAACCAGGGATGTTGGTGCTTAAATCTGGAGCATAAGTCATCACTAGTAAATAACCTTGCTCTGCACTTATGGAGATCCCAGCAGAATTTTCTGTAGTTAGCTACTGCAGTTACCAGATAGTAACTTGGCATCTGGACCTGAGAGACTCTGGGGCACTTGTCCTCTCCATTGCAGTTGTTTGGTGTTGGTAAACAAGTACTATCTTAACACTGCACATCTTCCCACACTCCAGGCTTCTGCGAGCCCTGCTGAAACCGCTCCCCGGGATAGTAGTGATTCAGTCAGTGGGATTCCACTGCTCTTTGATGTCAGGTTTCTCACATGTTCTCCTTGCTGGTTAAGGTATGCCATTCTGACCAAAGTGACCTGGCCTTCCTGGAAAGGAGAAGAGAAACAAGGAGTTCTCCACCTGCTTCAGTCAGTCAATATGGACCCTGACCAGTACCAGCTTGGAAAATCCAAAGTCTTCATCAAAGCTCCTGAGTCTGTAAGTTTGGCAGAACATGAATCTTTAAATATGAAAATGTGATGCTGAAATAAAAGCCATGCCCACGCAGGAGTCCAGTGCGACATCTACTAAGCTGGGAGAAGCACGACAATGTAAGTGAAGCTGCGCAGGGCTGTCCCAGGTGCCCCAAGGCTGTGCAGGGATTCTAGCACAGAACACAAGGACCCTGCGTGACTTTGACACTAATACAAGGAGCATTAAAGCATCAGGAGGAGGAAGTGGGATGTGAAGGTACTTCAGTGTCAGGTTGTGCATGATGACATCTGTCATAGGAAGGAACATGATGGATGAAAACAAGTTTGTGAGCATTAGCCTAAGAACTGCTGCTGAAACCAATTGTAGTAAGCATAAGTTACACTTTACTGCATCTTCTAGAGCTCAGTTGATACCCTTTAGTCATCTCCTGTTGTTGAGGTATCGGGTAGGGCTACAGTACTTCTGAGAAAAGTATGGAGGTTCCACATGAAGATGAGAACTTGTTCTTGTGAGGGTGACAGAGCACTGGAAGGAGCTGCCCAGGGAGGTTATGGAGTCTCCTTCTCGAGACATTTAAAACCTGCCTGGATATGTTCCTGTGCAACTTGATCTAGGAGATCCTGCTGTGGCAGGGGCATTGGACTAGATGATCTTTCAAGGTCCCTTCCAGTGCCTGACGTTCTGTGTGATTAGTAAATAAACGTTTTTTGTTCTGGTGTCAAAGAACACCTGCTGTGGTTAATCAGATGACAGATACTTGGTATGTTCAGCAGCGCCATGGGAAGCTTTAGCATACAGATTTCAGGAAAGAATTTAGGCAGGAGTTTTATAACATCTGAAACAGGTTTTACCCGTGTCTTCATCAAACTTCTTCAACTGTGACCTTCAGTTGCAAGTGATAGGCTGTTTTGCATTGAGATTTTGCAGTTAGCGTTGTTGTTGGAGAAATAAAAGGTGTTTACAACAGACAGCACCTGAAACCTAGCGCTTGCATGTTTGTGAAGAGAATTTTTTTAAAGAGAATTTTGCTGTAGGTGGAGAGTTGCCAGCCTTGAAGTGAGGTGTTCTGTAGGGCCACAAGGAGGCCGCGTTAGTTACTGACTTTCCTATCAAACACCTGAATAAATAACTGCACGAGAGCAGAGTGGAAACACTTTGCACTAGGTCAAGTTTCCTGCGTTTTTCAGGGTTTGAACGATTGGAGGCAGCAAATTAAAGAAAGAGGATGTGAAAGCCCAGGTTGTACTGATGGTGTCTCTTGACAGCTAGAAAAGGTTCTTATGAGTAGTTAACACAGTATAGAGGAAAATGAGCAACTGTCACGTCAGTGGATTGAGTGCTGCAGTTGTTAGCCAAATCCTTCTGATGAGACAAGAAAACTTTTAAGTAGCTGTACGGTATGGCAAAGGCTCTAACACAGCGTGCTGTCTCCTACAGTAATAACGTTGTTCTAGCGTTTTACGTTTAAACAGATTTTAGTGGGACCTGGGATAGTCTCTGCAAAGGGGATGCACCTTCCATTTCTGTTTTGATAAAGCAGCATTTTCCTTGGATTGTGTCAATATAGACCCCAACACCTCTTTATGCCAAACCAAAATATGAGATTGTGGTTTTCAATCAGCAAAGCTCATTTCTGGGAAAAGAAGCCAGTTTTGGAGAAAGTGAGGGTGGCTGCCCAGTGGAGTATCTTGAGTAGAACCGCAAACTTTCAGAGAGAATTCATTCTGTTCTTCCTGGAAAATGTTACCTTAACGTTCTCATCTCTCATAGTTGTGGTAGTGGCACCAACTTGGCCCTAGAGTGAAGCGCTGGGCAGTTGTTGCAAGTAAAACAGCTTTTTCTGGAACTTTTCCTGTAGAATGTTTGACCCATCCTTTTGTCTCTTTGTACAGCTATTTCTGCTAGAAGAGATGAGAGAGAGGAAATATGATGGGTATGCCAGGGCCATCCAGAAGGCCTGGAGGAAATATGCAGCCAGGAAAAAATATGTACAGATGAGAGAAGAAGGTAGGTGGGAACTTCTGATGGCAGACACTTCTCATGTGCTTCCACACCAGATGAAGGAAACCTCTCCCTCTGTAGGGCAAACCGCAGCGTTGCAGATGGCTTCTTAGGAATGACTGCTAGTTGACGGCGCTACGAGAGTTGCGTTGGATTTCTTGCGTTACGGTGTTTTCTCAGAAAATGAAGTCAGACTGGGTGGAACGGGTTGGAAGAGTTAGCCTCTAATTTCTAGCAATTTCTTTCTAGTGATAAATTCCTGAATTCCAGAGATTCTCACTGTTCACTTGCTCCGCATAATTCATTAGGAATAGATTTAATTATCACTATCGTATGGATCCTTCGAGAAGGGATTAGGAGCCGTGCTTCACTGTTTTTTCCATATTATAAACAACTTGGTTATCGCTTCTTCCCAAAAGATTCTGCTTGAAACAGCTGTTCTGGGTCGTGAGTAAATACTATTAATCCATGTTTATTTTGGGTATTTAAAGCATCAGATCTGCTGCTGAACAAGAAAGAGAGGAGACGGAACAGCATTAACAGGAATTTTGTGGGAGATTACATAGGCATGGAGGACCATCCAGAGCTACGTCAGTTTGTGGGCAAACGGGAGAAGATTGACTTTGCAGACACCGTAACAAAGTATGACAGACGGTTTAAGGTCAGTTCAAGAGCAACATTCCCTGACTAGACAGTTCTGCTAGACAGTTAGAAGTCTTCAACAGAAACTCCACCGTGACTCCACCTAGTGTCAGACTGTCTAGGATACCAGCTGGAAAAAAGTGCCTGACTTAACAGACACAGAGGGAAGCAGTTTTTTCCCTGTTATCCAGACATTGCTGCTGTCCCAGGGTGAAGGCTTTGTAGTACTTGCTGGGCAGAAAGCTACACGAGTTAGGAAGTGGGGAACAAGGATTGTTTCCTGTCCTGTACAACCTGACCCCGAGTTTGTGTGATGAATCGCACCAGTGTTTTTTTCACTTGAACCCACACCTGGCAGTCCTGCCCCAAATCACAGTATGCTCATTATCTCCTGAACAGCATCAGTGCATATCTGTGTGTTTACAACAGCTTTATGTTTCAGAGTGTGAAGCGAGATCTCGTCCTCACTCCCAAGTGCATATACCTGATCGGGCGAGAAAAGATAAAGCAAGGTCCTGAGAAAGGCCAAGTGAAGGAAGTCTTAAAGCGGAGGATGGAAGTGGAGAGGATTCTTTCTGTTTCTCTAAGGTCAGTACCTTGAAAATACCTTTTCACTGACAGAAATCTGTACAGGATGCGAGGGAAATAAGTTGCTTGATGAGGATTGAACTTCAATGTATGAATTGACTCTTGTTAAAATATTTCATTAACACTGAGGCTCACCTGTCTTGGAAGTCCCCAAAAAGTCTCCTCTATGAAGCATCATGGAAGCAGTACATACATGGATCTAGGTGAGGTACTACTGGCATCTCCTTTGTGTGATGGACTACTGTGCAAACCAGTGGTAGAAGCTGGTTCTTGGTGATTTCCACGGATCAGTGCTGGGCCCAGTTCTAGTCAACATCTTTATTGATGACCTGGATGAGGGGATTGAATCTATGATCAGTAAACTCATGGATGACATCAAGTTGAGAGGGAGTGTCAGTCTGCTGGAGGGGAGGAAGGTACTGCAGAGAGATCTGGACAGGCTGGGTCAATGGGCAGAGGACAACAGGATGAGGTTTAACAGGGCCAAGGGCAGGGCCCTGCACTTTGGCCACAGTAACCCCTGCAACTACAGACTGGGGGATGAGTGGCTGGAGATCAGCCTGGCAGTACTGGTTGACAACCGGCTGAACAGGAGCCAGCAGGGTGCCCAGAAGGCCAATGGCACCTTGGCTTGTGTCAGCAGTAGTGTGGCCAGCAGGGCTTGGGATGTAATTCTGCCCCTGGACTGGAGACTGGGCGGGCCTGCCCTCGAGTACTGGGGGCAGTTCTGGGGCAGTCGCTTCAAGAAAGAGATTGAGGGGCTGGAGCAGGTCCAGAGGAGCAACAAGGCTGGGGAAGGGACTGGAGGGAAAGTCTGATGAGAAGATGCTGAGGGATCTGAGGGTGTTTACCCTGGAGGAGACTCAGGGGTACCTTTTCTCTCTCTCTAACTCCCATGTCCTTACGGTGCATGTGGGACTTTGATGTGACTGTACCTGCTGTGATTTCTTTTCAGCACACTGCAGGACGACATGTTCATTCTACATGAACAGGAATACGATAGTCTGCTTGAATCGGTCTTCAAAACAGAGTTTTTAAGCCTGTTATCAAAGCGATATGAAGAGAAAACACAAAGAAAACTACCTCTGAAATTCAGCAATGTGTGAGTTACATTTTTTTCAATGGGTTTTTAAGACTAAATAATCTTCGTTCTTGCTGCCAAGGGCATTGGGGAGGAGGCCACACTTTCCAATAGGCTAGAGCACTCGTTAGTTCACCTGGGCCACTGTCTGTGCATGCAGAGAAGGTCATTCTGCTGAACAAGGCATCCAGCTGTAGGATCTGCAGCTCCTGGCCAGCGGAGCTGTGGCCCCATAGCAAACACAAGGTGTGCTCAACCATAGGGCAGTCTCTCTGTCTCTGTGCTGGCTGCTCTTCCCCACCGTAAGGAGGGAGCATCCTTTTTCAATACATTGGCCTAAGAGTGGAAACATCACGATGAAGTCTGAAAGGCTGAAGGTTGTCACAGGGTGACAGGATAGTTCAGAAAGAGCCTCACTGAGTAAATGATACTGGGAACACTTCGTGCCTGAAAAACTACAGCATGTTTGCTATGCAGTTTAGTTGTAAGGATGGGCTGGAAAACCAGCCCAGGCAGCATGTGCTTGTGTGGCTACTCCTACCCATGAAGCATGGTAGCAACAGCAGGCCCTGTATTTGTTTGTCTGTTTTGGTACCTTCGAAAAGGAGAAGAATTCTGAAAGCTAACAGGTACTTACGGATTTATTTTGGAGGACAACTGAAGTGAGGCATTGCTGTGGCTATCCTCCAATAGCTGTATGTACGCTCCCCCTAGTGTACAGACTGAGGTGTCAGAGCTCACAGTACTCCCCATCCTCACCAGGGCATCTTAAACGTCCTTGGAGCAGGTCAGTTAAGACATCAGTTGACAAGAATGTTTTTTTAAAAGCATGAAAATAGTCTTTAATTAGGGTAGTTTGTGTCAGCTAAGTCACCCAGGGAGTAAAGATTCTCAAGCCAAATTTGTTATTTGTATATTTCTAAGTAATCTGCTGCCAAGAGGTTGATACTTTCCTGATATCACATGGAGCTGCTTCCTGGGTTTTTACTTGTGTTTCTATTAGACTTGAAGTGAAGCTGAAGAAGGAGAGCTGGGGGCCCTGGAGCAGTGCTGGTTCTCGACAGGTGCAGTTTACACAAGGCCAAGGAGATATCGCCATCCTCAAGCCAAGTAACAAAGTGCTGCAAGTCAGCATTGGGCCAGGGCTTCCAAAGAATTCCCGTAAGTATGGATTTCCTTTAGAAATTAAGGAATTATTTGAGAATTTAGAGAATGGTTTACTCACCCTTTCCTTGCTTCTAGCCTCAGCTTTTTTGTGACACTTAAAGGAAGGTTCACATTACAGACCCAAATGATCCAGCAGTTTCTTTCCGATTCACTATTCCTGCAGATCAGCTCTTTCTGATGATGCAGGAGGAGGGTGGCAGCTGGAATGTCCTAATCAGTCCTGAAAGGGTAACAATAAATTATTGGTTTCTTCTAGGTCCTACTAGACGGAACCTTACCCAAAGTAGAGGGAATTCCAACAAGTCTCAAAGTCAGACCTATCCTATGAGAGCTGCACCACCCCCACCTGGTGAGTTCAAATTCCAGAGTCAGCCTTGCATTGTAAGGGTCACCTGGGAATTTTTTACCCATTTCAGAAATCACAGTAAGGGTTGAAGATCCTCTGTAAAAGACTCGGTCTGGAAAGCACACATCACAGGCCTTGGATTGCTGGAGTCGGCAATAACAACAAAACACATTTTGGGTCTCACTGTCCTGCCCCGGTCAGTAACAGCCTCCTGTCTGCTGAGCCCCGTCAGCTGTGCCCCCTGGGGGCAGCTTGGCTTTTTCTGCACAGCACTGATGTCATTAGGGTGTTTCGTTCTGCGGGGGAAAGATACAATTAATCTTGCCTGTGAAATCAGAGGGGAGAACAATATTCCATTGACGCAGCGCTTCCTGAGTGCAGATTTTTTTCACTTACACTCCTAGTGTACTTTTTTAAAAAGAAAGATCTCACTCAGTGGGCTGCTGTTTGTGGAGAAGCACAATGCTGATGGTTTAAGATAGGTGTGCAAGCATCTGGGAGTTCGTTTGGGTGAGGTTTTTTGTTTGGGTTTTTTAGAAATTCAGACTCTTGTGTAAAGGAGTCAATTACAGCTGGAAAAGTAAGTCTCGAGACAGGATTACAGAAGTTCTGATTAATGTCTGGACTTGTGCACAAAACAGCCTCCAGCTGCACCAAGGGAGCATGGTTGTACGTGGGGAGAAACTTCATGGAAGGGGTCATCAGGCCTTGGAACAGGGCGCCCAAGGAGGTGATTGAATTGCCATTGCTGTCTGTGTTTCACAGCCAGGAAGATCAGGAGCTCAGGGACAGGGTTGAGGGGTGGGTTGGGACAGTTGGATTCAGGGTTGGACTTGATGAGCTTTGAGGGTCTTTTCCAGTCTAACCCATTCTACGGATTAGGCACGTTCCTCTTCATCCTGATGCATAAGATAGGGCAGTAACCACGGGCAGTCAACTTTGATCATTTTAAATTTGTGTCTCTCAGAATAAACCAGACCTTTATTTCTGTAGAATCATAGAATCTTCATGGCTGGAAAGGACCTCCAGAATCATCAAGTCCAGCCCTCATCCCGACACCTCCCTAATGCCTGCACCGTGGCCTCAAGTGCTCTTGCTACTTGGTTTTTTATCACTTCCAGGGATGGGGGCTCCACCACCTCCCTGGGCAGCCTCTTCCAGTGTCCAACCACTCTCTCAGGAAAGAACTTCTTCCTAAGATCCAATCTAAACCTCCCCTGACACAACTTTGGGCCATTTCCTTTCATCCTATCATTAGTAGTTTGGGAGAAGAGACCAGCTTCAGCCTCACTGCAACCTTCTTTGAGGTAGTTGTAGAGAACAATAAGATCTCCTCTCAGCCTCCTCTTCTTTAGACTAAATAACCATAATGTGCGAGCTCTGCTGCCTGAGGTCCCAGTGATTTCTAGGTATGAGCGTAGCACTACTGAAGCTCGGCCACAGTGTCACAGTAACACCAGAAGGAAAGACCAGCTGTTGAATGCAGTAAGGTTTTTCCAATTCTGAATTCTCCTCTCTGCACAGCTCTTCATTCTGCTCATTTTCAAGAGGAGAGGCTCACCCACAGCATTCAGCACACTGGGCTCTCATACAGGTGTAACTCCCATTTTATTACCTGGGGTTTAGGAATACCAAGCTCCTTAGGCCCTGATCCCACAGGCAATTCAAGACATATGGCCAAGTTGTTTTACATTTAAGTTAGGGGCATTACTGCACTTCAGATCATTGATACTTGGCATCACAACTGAAGGCTTTAAAAGCGAAAAATAACCAACGCAAAACCAGGACTGTTTGGTTGTTGGTAAAAGTCACTTCTGTGCAGCTGCAGTTTGAACTGGGTGACTTCACACTCTCTTTTACTTCTAGGTCAGCACCAAAATGGAGTAATAAATCCCCCCCAGTTTGTACCAGCTGCCCACATCCCAGGAAACCAATGGGCCAATCAGAAAAACCTCTATACGAGTATGACGCGACCGACTTTACCACGACAGCTCTCAGGGGGGTCAGGCAAGGTTTCACAGCAACCAGAAAGCTTGGATTTCCTCAAAGTCCCTGACCAAGGAGCAGCCGGGTGAGATTTTACACTGACTGTATTGTTTTTGTAAGTAGCTTCACATGCTCAAACCGTTCAGCTTCCACCCTGTGTCCGACACTGGGGCTTCTTTCTAGGAGGAAGTTTTGGCAGTGTGATTACTTCAGAATAATCTACATTTCTAAGCTGCAGCTCTCCAGATACATTACTATGACAATCCTACAAGATTTGGGCATGAGTGAGTCCTGTTGTTCCCAATGATCAGGAGTCAAAAGCATCACAACAATCACAAGTAGCACAAGCAACCAGGGGCTTAGCAGAGGGAAGCAGCATGAACTACTCCCAGCTCTGGAACCAGCAGCTCCAGAGATCTTCACTAAAAATCCTGAAGCAGGCAAACCCTGTGGAAAGGCACAACTCTTCTGTCAAGCATTTATGGGGTCTTAGCACTTCAGAATTGTTAAAGGGTCTTGCAGTGTTTTTCCAGTAACTGAAGAGTTTCTGTTTTAAATCAGCTCTTACATTCCACTCTTGTTGTACGCCACAGTAATAGCTTTACTATGGAGGGAGTTTGAGTGCTACTTCATTGACAGAGACTTTGCAGCAATTGTAGGAAAAAGAACTGTCTGGTTTTGAATAAGCAGTTTGTGTTTCATCTTGCTGATGATTCCCTGTTTGCATGGTTGAATTCTGATGTAACCAGGTTGCAGAGAGGCTTCCAAAAGTAACATCTGATTGTCACAGAACACATTAAATCAACAAGGGAAGCTACATAGCAGATAGAATTAAGAAAATAAGAGCAGTCAGACTTCTACCTCCTGCTGCTCAGAGCTCCATGTGCTCTTATAAGAGTCACTTTTTGTCTGAACAGACCCTTCTCAGCTGTCAATCAGCAGACAAGCTCCTTTGCAGATGTTATGCACTAGATTCTCCTATCATCCTAAATGATTGGGGTGTGTGCACGTGTGCTCCATCCGGCTGCAGTTCTGGTCTAGCACATTACTACTAGGTTGCTCCCAGTTAGCATCACACACGTCATAGGAAACACCTGTACAGAAAGGCTCACATAACAACAGCCCCATCTATTTCAAGTCTGACAGGGACTATTAGCACATAGCAAAGCATCTCTTACTGAAGTTACCACTTTAAATGACAACTAAAATAGCACAGTGAGTTCTTAGACCTCAACATTCCTAGAGCTGAGTTGCTACCTCTCTAGTGCACTCTTTGTGTTGTGTACACTGGCCTCCAGCTCTGTAGAGTTGTTTTGCAGCAGTAACAGACCAAAGGAAGCGCTCATCCAAGTGACATCTGCAAGGTTGACTTCAGCTTGTGAACTCCTTTGTGAATGTACTTAGAACAGCAGCATTACTGGAATCTAGCAGTGGGGTTCAGCTACATTTTTGCTGTGACTATTTTTAAAGGGAATGCACTGGAGTTCCCTATACACAAGGAGCAAGTGAGCTGGTATCTCAAATTACAACCATTGAGATCCAAGTTTTAAGGGGTATGGTTTTAGCAAAGCTGTTACAGCTTTAAGTCCTGTTGCTAACAGTCCAATACAAGCCTGAGTTGAAAAACTTCCCCCAGCCAAACAGCACATTTATGAAGTTCCTGTTCTGCTGTGGTTGCAGCAAAGCTGAGCTCCTTTTCCAGGACATGCTCTGCATTACACCAGGTCTAGGTTGCACACTCACACACTACCCAAAGCAAAGTCAGCACCAACAGGAGGATGTACTTGCTCCCAGTATGGAAATGCTGTTAACTCAGACCACAGAGCTGAACTTCTTGTGCCATTCACTACACAAGTGTAGAACCAGGCAGAAATGCCTTGTCAAAAATTAAGCCTAGGACTTTGTGTAAGTGACTGTAAACCTTCTCCACCAGAGCTGTGCAATGTTATTGAGACATTCCAGAGTGACATCATTGTACTTTGGTCTCCACTACATCGCTGCAACATTTCTAGTCATTCATCACATCTCATATTGACTTTAAACTGACACATTGCGTCTAATACCTCTTCTCTCTTCCAGCCTTTTAATAAAGCTGATGAGCTGGCAAAATGCATTTCTTCCCTCTTTCCCCTTCCTAATGTTTGGATCTGAGGCAACTTAAAAGAGATGCAGTCTCTCTTACAGCTTAGTCACAAGAATGGTAAAGTAGCAAACCTGTGAGCTGGAACTTTGTTTTTAATACTGGAAACTAAATCCCTGGTGAAGTTGGGGCACGGGGAAGAGACAGACTAAGCTATGTAGAAGGCCAAGAGATGCATGAACTGCATGTGCACATTTACTGACATTCCAACCTGAGCACTGAAATGTCTGTGTGTTTGATCTGATCTGGTGTGTTGGGAAGTACCTGCTCATTCCTTTCCATAGGGAAATGGCTACTTTGTCCCTCTCACAGGGAAGTCTTAGATTGGTGTTTGTAACTGTTGACACATTTAAGAGAATCCTTTTTCCATTGTTCTGTGGATGCTCTTTAGAATCAACCCATAGGACAGGGGGTTCTAAGGCCTGCATTCAAATCCTAAGCTCTGAAACACATTAACACCTTCCCCTTCCCTTAGTGTCCGCAGACAGACAACGAACCGACCCCCCCCAGCTGGAGGAAGGCCGAAGCCTCAGCCAAAACCTAAGCCTCAGGTACCACAGTGCAGGGCGCTGTATGCGTACGATGCTCAGGACACAGATGAACTCAGTTTTAATGCCAACGATGTGATCGATATCCTTAAAGAAGGTTTGTAAAGATAAAACATTGTGTTACTTAAGTACTAACACCAGAGGGCTCAGTGCAAGAAGCTATGACATGACTTCTGGAACCACCTGTGATCTTCCTTCCCTCATCAGGTCTGCAGATTTCTGTGGTAGCTCAGGGAGCAGAGGAGACGCCACACCTACAGTAATCAAATCTGGCCACTTAAAAGCCTTTCAGAAAGGTCATTCTGTCACAGCCTCTGGCTGAACATGAGCCTGAACCACAGCTCTAGCACAAGAAAGAAAAAGTAATGAAACCCTTCCAGTCTTTGGGTCTCCAAAGCAACCTCCTGCAGTACAGTGATGTAAGGGGAAGTTTAGCAAGTTGAGGTTCTCTATTTCTCCTCAGTCCTTCACAAGAAGGCTCTCACTGTGTAGAACAGCTTTGCAAGGCTGCCTCACATAACACACAAAACAGGGTTTACAGAACCTCACTTCTTACTGTGCCTTTTCCTTGTTGTAGATCCTTCTGGCTGGTGGACAGGAAGACTACGAGGCAAGCAGGGTCTTTTTCCCAACAATTATGTCGCCAAGATATAAAAGACTATCAGACAAAAACATTAGCACAAAGTTCCCAATGGTTGAAGAGGTTCTTTCTTGCCTCCAGGAGACTGTTCTTCTGCCCTTCTCAGCAGTAAAGCTGTACATGAGTAGGAAGAATTGACCTGCAGCACAGACATTGACCTTGTAGCAGAAGCATGCAGCAGTGGACATACTGACAGATTATTTATTCTATTTAAAACATGGTTTGAACACCTAAGGAAGCAAAGAATGCTCAGGCCTTCCGTCTTCCCAGACCAGAACGGTGCTTTGCAGTCTGGGACCAGAGACTCTCAAAGGGCTGTATTTGCTAAGTGCCTTCAGCCAAGTATCAGTGACCTTCTTAATTATCTACTGAAGAGAATGTTAAATGCACATTTCCTCTAACGTGGATCATGCTGGGGAACAAAAATGCTGCTACACATCAAACAGACCCAGGCTCATTTGGGGCAGTACCATCTAAAAACCTACTGTGATGGTCTATTTAATTGTATACAGAGTTGTAACAAGAGTGAGTGGCATGTGAGGACTCCCAAGAGGCACTGTAAGACGTGAAACCCACAGTACCTTCTTTAAGATTTCTATTGTTATAATATGGCTGGCCCATGTTGGAGTTAGGTTGAATGCTCTATGTGTTCCAATAAGTGTCTTTATGCAGAGCTGTACATTTACAGACACACGTCGTATGCTGTACATAAAACAGAGTACTAGAAGCGCATATGAATGTACCACGTAGTATCCCACTGTTCTTATTTAGAAAGTAGCTCTACTAGAATTTTTGTCAGGTACTTACAGACATGCACTACTCCCTTTTAAATGGCTAAAGTGTTAGTGCTTAAGTTTGACTGCCTCCACACCACAGTGGCTGTCGCTTGCTATAGTTACCAGCGTTCAAGCTTTGCCATCTGAACATCCATAAAATAAAAGCAGCTGTTAGCTCGGCGGGTCTGTTTTCAGCTCTGGAGAATAACACAGCCCTTCACAAGAAACACCTGTCTGGATTTTACTGCACTGATGGCTAAAGAAAGAAAACTCCCTCCAACCTATTTTCACTGTGCACATAAAAGATACCAGCGTGTGTTGATGATGAGGAGGGAGGTACTTATGGTAGGTTTGACTGTTCAGCTGGGTTACAGAGATTTATTTGGGGCTGGGGGAGAAACCCTAAAAGGTGGTGATGGGGAGAAAACAGGCAATGGAAATAACTACTGAGAAGAATCATGCCCATCTGACTGTAAGTTGTATTGATCACCTGTGGGAGTCAGATAAGCTGCCTGGACACAGCCTGCAGCAGATGGGCCCAGGCAGTACCTTACAGATTCACAGTCACCATGTTCTGTAGTTTTTTTTAAAAATAATTGAGCTTTATTTTTAATTAGAGTTGTACTACAAAAGACTCTCCCAATTTAAAATGTCCCCTTCTGAGTCTGAAGTGTCTGTGGTGAGGCTGGAACACTATGTACAAACAGCAGGAGTTGGGCCTCGGTAGGTAAGTAAGAACCAAAGTGCATGTACCATCAAGCCTCGGCTGCCCAGTGCTGTTACAAGAGGGATGAAGCCAGGTCTTTAATCATCTCCCCACTCAGCTGAGGGATTGTGCTGATGCTCAGTAGTTTGCTACTAGCATACTTGTTCTTCACAGCCTGCAGAGGAACAAAAAGTTTTACATGTGCAGAGTTTAAGTTCAGGCAGGCTGTTGGGGGTCTGTTAGTCAGATGTAAGCTGTTATACTCACAGTGTATTTTGTTAACTTCTCATTTACTTTCACCACATTCTTGGCCATATGTTTCATCGTCATCACAAGACTCTCTTCATTGTATCCTGTGTAGTACTGCTCCTTTGTGCCCTGTAGCAGGAAAACACAGGGATCTACTAAGTGGGGATTGCTGCTCGGGGAGCAAATGCCCTATAAACTTTCATGCACCAGCCTCAAATGCTAGGAATTGCAGTGCCGGTAGTTTAGTCAGCAGGTGCAGAGTCATTTCTCATGTGCAGAAGTTGGGGCACATCAGTGTCAACACACCTCATTTCTGCACTGCACAACAGATAAAAGTAGCAGCCCTTGCACAATTACCCACTGCTGGGATTACAATGCACTGTTCATCAGCCACAATTCTGTTACTCTACCCATACTGCAAGATCTACTCTTCATACCGTGTGACTGGCTGTAACTCAGGACTTTCAGAACACTTTCACGATAGTGGTCACGTAAAGAAACTATGTTTTCAGTGGTTTGCTCATATTGCTCCCTGCAGCTCTGCATCAGGCTGTCCACCTGTCTTCTGACCACCAACAGCACTACCTGCCTACACACAGTTGTTTTAATGGTCGAATGGAATAATCAGAAGGACCAAGTTTTAATTGGAATGCTTACCCATTGGTTATGCCCCAGAATCTTTTGGGACAAGCATGATGCAGCAGCCGCAATCTCTGAAGGACGATGGTGAACCATGTCATAGTCTATAAGCGTCAGCTCCATTAGGTATTTTGCTAGTGTGTGTTGCTTAGCATCAGCCTGCCAGAGAGAGAGCTGCTTAATCCAAAAGAAGTTTCACTTCACCTCATCATAGTCAGTATAACAAGAAATTCTCAATTAGTAAATGACTTAACGGTCAATCAATCAAAATATTTATTAAGGTTTAGGGACTGCAGCAGGCATGTCATCTCAACATCAACATCACAGTCCAAACCAGTGCTAGTCCAGCAGCCCTTTGGAATGTAGACACAGTGAGGGACCTCAACAGAAAGCTGCAGAATCAAGCACTGCTGACCCCAGTAAGGGACAGGAGCACTCCCTCTGTAAGTCACAGAGAAAAGTGCAGGGGGCAAGAGAAGTATTAATGACTTCAGGAGATCTTTACTACTAGTCAGCTAACCCCAGGAGTTACTTAGTGATCTGCCAAAGCAACTGAAGCCCATATGAAGTATAAGCAATAACTGAGGTGGGGAAGAAAGGATGAGACCCAAGAGAAAGCCTGTCTTTTGGTTCTTCAGTAATACAGTATTTGCATCCAGAAGTCACAAAGAGCTGCTGCACTGTTCCCTTTTACTAGGGAAAAGCCTGATCATCAGACAAAACAACTACTCTGAAAGCAAGGGTTCTGCTCCAGGTTGGTTCCATTTACTCAAACAGTAACATTTCTGCCACAGACTGCTGAGACTACATACAGGACCTGCTGACAGACTTCACAGATAGGAAAGTTCCAAGTACCCACCTCTCCAGCTTTGGATGCTCTTCTTAAGAAGTGAATCGGAAGAGGTCGCCCCAGTTCAAAATTTAACTCCGTAAGAATTAGAATCTCCATTTCCCTAACTTCATGACCAGTGTAGGCATTGTCAGTAATGTACACAAAGTCTGCTACATCAGGAGAGAAGATCTCTTCGTACTTTGAAGCCAGCAGCATTGCTGTTACACCCACCAGCTGAAGCTTCTTACGAGGTACTGGGTAACTCTGCAATATAGTTATTCAAAGAGTAATCCCCACAATGTCAAACCCCAGAGAAACTTACCCTGATCAATCACTGTAGAACACCAGCATGAGGGCACTCACGAGAAATTTTCCACCAGCCAAGGGTGTCCGTACAGCGATGACCTCAGCATTCAGGTGCTACATTTTACAAGCTCTTAGACTAAGAGCAGATTTTTGTAGGTTCTCAGATGTAAAAGGAAAGGATAAATCCTTATCCTGGTTTGAGTTAGAACAGAAGTAATTCTGTTCGGTGATTTCAGCTCAGCCCTTCCTAACTAATGGCACTTCCTGCAGTTAACAGCTTGTCTGTGCAGACAGTGGCTGCTTCCACAAATGGTAACCCTTGGTGTTTACAGTTAATACCAGGAGGTGGGCTCTTGCTTACACTTGGTTCTGCAAGAACCGAGGTCACTGCTAATCTTGTGTGCCAGACTGGGGTGCAGGAAGTGATAAGCTTCACCTGAAGCAAGGAACAGATGAGACAGATGACCCTACACTGACCAACAGGGTAGTCTATCCCATAGACATCCTAGTGTGCGTAAAACTGAGGGAACACAGGCATCAGTTCTTTTCACTTGCCTACTTTGCCTCCCATCTTCAATGGCCAGGACTCTTGTCCTGCCATCTGATCCCAGTCTGTGCCTTCCTGAATCCAGCTCCAGTATCTGGTTCCTGTCTGACACTGACCCCATTCTTCCCCAGCATCTGCATCACTTGTGATGGAATGGCCACTGGGGAGGGCAGATTCAGTACCAATGCTTCATATTGTTTTCATTAGAACTGCTGTGTTTTTCTTTTCCTATCTCTCTCCCTTCTGCCCTTTTTCTCCTTCTGGGGATGGAGAGGGGCCAGCCCAGACTCAACCCAGGACAATCTCATACTGCTTCAAGAACACAGACAGCAAAGAAGTCTCCTAAGCCAAACACAAGTAAAAAAATATCTTTCTTACTTGCAAGAAGCGATCCATAACCGCAACACACATGTATAGTGTTTCCTGCAAAAGCTGGAACCTCGAGTGAACCTGGACAAGCCAGTCAACTAAAATCGCACGCATGCGGCCATTGATGGTCTTCCCATCGAGGTAATGGGGGCGCACTGACTGCTGCAGCTGTTGGACAAAGAGCTGGGTGAGTAACAAGGTCAAGCACTGCACTGCAACTGCAGAAGGGCAGACTCAGTGCACCGTACCTCAAGCTCTCTCAAATACAGGTAAATATCTTTTACGTAGTCACTACACAGCTGGGGATTTCCCTGGTCTTCAGCATCAATGTCTTCTACATGGCTGAGCAAGACATCAGAGAAGGCCTGACACAAATCCTCCTCTTGCATTGACACATCCATAGGGACAGGAGACAAAACCTACAGAACAGATCACAGTGATACACATCTACCCGTCCAGTTACAACACTCCTTTGTTTCCAAATTTTTCCAAGTTACCAACATAATTTCTTAGGATAACAGAAGTTAAAAATTAGCTTAAATTGTAGGGCAGCAAGATGTCCTCCAGACAAAATTCAAAGGCTTTCTAGTGTATCTGAAATGTCACCCAAGATTTTAACAGCTAGCTTCTGCCTTTACACACAACACACATTAACGCAAAACATTCCTACGGAGGCTTTGCTTTTTCAACAGGGAAACAGGATCCATCCACAGATAAACTCTTCTGAAGTCCAGCTCTAGGTTGCAAATCAAACTGAGAATCAGAACAGTATCACTGCTTCCTACCTTCTGAACACCAGTTTCTTTACATGCTTGATTCACAGCAGCCAGAGACTTGTGCAGCACAGTTTGGGTTGTTGTCTTACTAAACACTTTTGTAGGCTTTAGTGACGCTTTGGAGCATTCTGTTTTCTGTAGAGGAAAAAACTTGCCATCAGGACAGAGCCAGCAACGTAACTTTCCCCTGCACAAAAATGTCAGGAGCTCCTTTACCTTGGGTAGACACGTTGTTCTTGTTGCAACTTTGTTTCCTATTTCTTCCAAAGCAGCCCTTCTGGCAGGAAGCTGAGTTTTGGCTTTACTTTTAAGTTCATTCACAGCGTTCTCCATTCCTCTAGTGATCTGAACCAATAAAAAGGCAGTTTAAGAGTCAGAGACCAGCTTTATGTCATCTCCAGATGCCTAACTCCATTATGCACCACTCCACCTCTGAGTGTTATCTGGAAACCAGTTTTTATCTCCTACCCATTCACGTCGGCTCAGAGGAGGAAGTCTCCTCTGTAGATGTTAGCAGAGAGCTCTGAAACAAAGTTAAAGCCCCCTGCCCTATCTCATTGTTTTACCCAAGTCTTTTTAAACCATTAGTGCTTAGCTGTTGCTTTGTAACAGTGCTCCCACGAGAGACGACTAGAGCAATTTATCTGGTTTCATGCCCTTTCTGTCGCTCGGCACTACCGAGAAGAGCCTGGTCCCATCCTCCTGACGCTCGCCCCTTAGATATTTATAAGCCTTGAAGAGGTCCCACCCTCAGTCTTCTCCTCTCCGGGCCTCTCCTCACAAGGCTCCAGTCCCCCTTCCCCAATTACCTCCCCCAACCAGCCGGGGAGCCGGGTACAGGGCGGGGCAGAGAGCGAGCACCGCCCCCTCCCCCCCTCCGCCCTAACGCTCGGCCTCAGGTGCCTCCCCTGCCCGCCGCAGCCCCCGCTCCAAGGACACGCAAAAGCATTTGAGTGGGGGGTGTCCTCGAGAGACAAAGCACCGAGAGCCGTCACCCCTCCACCCTGCAGGGATAAGCATCATCCGCCCCTTACCAAGGCAGGGCCCCAAGCCCCCCGGTTTCCGCCTC
>JAOXOE010026541.1:0-21363 GCA_028565055.1 Phoeniculus purpureus
TCAGGAGGATGGAGCCAGGCTCTTCTCAATGTCATGTAGTGATAGGACAAGGGGCAATGGGTGTAAGCTGGAACATAGGAGGTTCCATGTGAATATGAGAAGGAACTTCTTCCTAGTGAGGGTGATGGAACATTGGAACGGGCTGCCCAGGGGTGTTGTGGAGTCTCCTTCTCTGGAGACGTTTAAAACCCACCTGGATGTGTTCCTATGCAGCTTGGTCAAGGTGATACTGCTGTGTCAGGGGGATTGGACTGGATGATCTTTCAAGTTCCTTTCCAATTCCTAATGATTCTATGATGCTATGACTTGGGTAAGAATGACTGGAGAACTGCTCAGTTCCTCCTTGTAGGGACCTGGGTTTGTTGACTGATAGCTAGCTGAAGATGAGCCAACAGTGTGCTGTTGGAGAGGAGAGGCCCTCGCATCAGCAAGAAGATATTACAAAAATGCATCCATGGACCAGAAGGGAAGAAAGCAGAATGAGAAAAAAATGCTAGATTTATTTTCCCCAATATTTTATAATTTATGAAAAAAGAATTGAGGAAGATTTACTAGTTTACCCCACACTGGAGAATAGACAAGTTTGAGAATCTTTAATATGAAACACCTTCCAATAATCCATGAAATATGTCTTTTCAGATCCTTTCTTTGTCCTCAGGACTGACCTTAGGCAAACCAATACACCTTTGACTCCTGTTGGGGTGTTTTTTCACAAACGTCAAGCACTGGTGTTTGAGTTCATCAAGTTTAAATGGAGCCACGTTCAAGTGCTTGTCCAGAGAGTGTGAACTCTCATCAGAGTTTGTCTAGACACTTTTTTCCTATCTTGTGCATAAAATGAGGTTAATTGCTATTCCTTGTCATGCATTACACTTTAGAATACTATGTAGTATATAATAGTTTGATTTTTTTCTAGGAAAGTGTACACTGTTTTGTTACAGCTTCTTATGGGTATCTGTGCACTGGATCCGTGTGGAACATGAACTCAAACTCAAATATGAATTTTGAGTTCATATACGTGAATGGAAAGTTTTTTTCCTGTAAGCAAAGAACATTTAATTCTTTTCTTGTTTCTGTGGTTTAACCACTAACATCCTTCCAACAGGTGAAAAAGCAGTATCATACGACTTTTCTCTTGTGGACAACTTGTTCTTATTATCCAACTCAAAACTCACTAGGTGCTGAAAGATAAATTGATAAAAATATAGCACCTAGGGAAATCTTACCTCATTTGAGATATTCCAGGAGCAGAAAGAGTGAGTAAATTTATCAGGTTAATTATTCATTGTGAGTTGTTATTATTATTACTATTGTTCTTATACCACTGTTTTCACTGCTGGATGTCAGGCCCATGTATTTTGTGGTGCACTGATTAAAGAGATAATTAAGTTTACTTTCCTGAAAAAAAATTCCCATTGCCTAAAAACCAGCTAGTTTCATCAAGTGGTGCTAGAAATACTGTAGCTATTGATAATGCACCATCAAAGAAGCTAGAAAAGAAAAAGAATATTTATTTGAAGATTCTTTCTCAATAAGTAGTAGAAGATATTGACTAAGTTTCCATATGTAGGATTCAGAAAGGAAAGTTATTTTAGAGAATACAAAAAAAGCAGTTTCCAAGGCGACCAGAGATAACTAAAATTTCATCAGTTTTTAAGAGTTATGTAAAAAACAAAAATACACAAAACAACAACCTCCCTCAAACCCCCAAGACTCTTCAAAGTTTGATTGCTTCCTCTCATTTGATTTTTTCCTCTCATTATGTGCATTACTTGAGCTTGAAAACAGTCATATTAGCAGCTCCTTTGCAGTATAACCAATAATGATAGATTAATCAAAGCTAGTTCAATAACCTTACAATATTGATTAGATAAAGTTGAACAGAGATACAGAGACTTATTCAGGTCACAACATTATAACACCGTTTTGAGAAGGAAAAGAGCAGAATGCACATGAACTCCAGCTAGCCAGAGCAGAGGGGTTTATATTCATGTAAGTTTTATAAATGTTTGCATTTACTTAATCTTTCATATGAAACTTATAAATCCTCTTGTTCCTGTCCTCTGCTGAAGATAACTCAAGATTGCTGTCTATGACTCTAATTTAATGTAGTTACCTCCAGTATGCTAATGTATGTGCCTTGCATTTTCCAGTGTGTATTTCTACCGTGTTACAGCCTTAGTCACTCAGGATTTATTTATTGTGCTATTTCATGTGTGTTCTGATACGTTCTGATAAATGCAACAACATCTCTGTGGAAGGTGTCAGGCTGTTCTACAGACACGAAGGAACACGACAGCAGATGGGGAACCCAGTAACCAAGCCAGAGACATAAGTCTCCTAGACAGCTCTTCCCCGAAAGCCTCTAGCCCCACGAGATGATGGGACATCTGTAATGAGTCCACAGGAAATGCTTTCCTCAGTTACATTTTGAACTGAAAGAACTCACTGTATAGGTGTGTGAGATCCATTATGGAGTGCAGGGAAAGATAATTTCAGGATTGCACAAGAAATTATGGGATGTTTGGGAGGAATCAAAAACAGGGAAAGAGCAGGATTGAAGTGGAACAAACTTGTGAAGTTGAGGGATAATTATTACACAGCATCAGTCACATGGAAACCATGGAAACACGTGGCTGGTCGTGCCATGCCCTCCATCAAATCAGCGTAGTTTATCCTGACGTAAATTGAACTACACTTCAATTCCTCTCCTCCATGAAAGTCGTCTGTTCCGTGTGCATGCGTGTATGAAGATCTGTGTGACAGAAACCAGAGCCAGATCAGAAGGTCTGTCTGTCTGACTGTTTGCCTGTGATGCCACCAACCACAGAGGACAATGAGCCTGCATGTTGAGTTGATGTGTGTGCCAGTGTATGATTGCTCGTGAAAACCAACCTGGAAAAGCTTGAAAATAGGATAAGAGGTGTGGGAACCACTGGTGTGACCACAAGTCAGGGCCAGTCACTGGAGAGGCAAAGGGATTGACAAGTTGGCTACTGGAGAGGTCAGGATATCCTGTAGACAAGCCGTTTACCTATTTGTAGGGTGATAAGCCTGGTCCAGCTACTGGCAAGACTCTTTTTTTGTAAATGTGTGAGGACATACAAACATATAGAGGATCTATGGCATGTGAGAGTGTGCGTGTAGATGTGTGTGAATGCACCTGTGTTCTGAGTTCTAGCAGCAGAAGATGGGCTTTGGGCTTTGGTAGCTAACATGCCCACATACAAGCAACTGAGGAGACAATGGCAATCCAGGGGCCAGCTACTGAATAATCCTATAGGGAAATGAATTTTCTGCCTGAGGAAAGACCTCAAGAGTGTTTAGGAGTCAGCAGAGAATGGTCTCTCCATCCTCCTTTAATAAAACAGTTTTTCCTCATGTCATGGCTGAGTCACAACGGCAGAAGCTCGACTGCTTTACTGCTCCAACACAAAGAGGGTGGTGAGATCACATCAAAGCATGGTGTGTGTGATAAAGGCAGAATTCCTCTCAATCCCCAGGGTGGCTATTTTGTGACAAGAACTACAATTTTATTCTTTCAGTTGAAAAGCTATTATTACTTAATAGTGCTATTATAAAAGCACCCCCAGGCACCACTTTAGGATTGGGATCTGTGACAGGCATTGCTTTTGGAAAGACTTAGTTCCTGTCTTAAGAGACTGTGATCAATGGACAGTCTGGCAGCTGAAGAAAACTATTACTGGTCCCAAATTTGCTTATGCCCTTTTCCAACCACCCTATCTTGCCTTTAAGCACAGAGAAACAAAAAGTTTGCATTTAGGTATGATGAAAATCAAATCCTGTGTGTATACTTCCATTGAATAGTTTTGGTTCTGTATTTGTTATGTTATGAAGTGATGTGAAAAGGAGGACCTAATAATGTTGCATTCTATAGTAGTTTATTTTCACTAGAGGGTTTTAGTATTTATTTTTGATAACACAGCTCATGATTTCCAAAGATAAATACACTTTTCTGTCCAAAATTGGTCAAAAGATGAAATATCTGCCACTATGTTTTTTGAATGTGTACATTAATGTGCTACCATTTACGGTAAATCTGACAACATGAAATACTACAGTAATTTTATCATTGCAAGTTAGAAGCATTAGGAAAAAAAGACGAAAGAAACAAGGTAGATAAAAGGCTTTGTGTGGAACAGTGTGAGCAAACAGCATGATGCACAGCAAAGTGAGAAGCCTGTGTAGATTCTGAGAAGTATTGTGAATCCAAGACCACAGGATGAGGAAGTGACACATGCGTATGCTTGTGAACAGGCAGAGCTTGCAGCATGTGAAAACCTCCTCTTGATATAGCTGAGAAATCCCATTAACAATGTCTCAGCTACAGGGCTGTGAAAAGATGAGCTACAATAAGCACTGATGGGAAGTCTCAGGAAAAAGAGATCAGAGCAAAAAATTAGTCTAGAGTGAGAAGTCAGATGACCCGCTTAGCTGACAGTGTTTTAGCCCGCTGTCTTAAATAAATGTTCATCATTGTTCTGCCTCCTCCTGTCCCTTGCAAACCACGAATGTACTAGAGCTCTCTGACTTCTCTCCTGCATGATTACATTAAGACATGCAGTCCGATTAGTCATGCATGAAATGATTAATTTTTGTTTTAACTTATGAAATACGCTTTGCTGTACCAATGATGTGATTAAAAAAGCTCTTCAGTGCATAAAGTAAATAGCTTAAACTTGATCATGCTGTAATTAACACCTAAACATATACAGGTGTAAGTGTACCAAACAGAGCTCTGTGGCAAGGATAACCCACACAAGCTGTCTAAACTGCATGGGGATTTTCTACTTATTTTTTCCTGTCTTGGAAAGTGCCTGCTCATGCAAATGAAATACTTCGATGAAAACTCATTCATTTGTAGGAAAAAATAATCGAAATGTATTTCTGACGTTCACAGTAAACAACTGTGTTTTGTTAAGTAAACATTAACAGTAATGTTTATTACTGTTAAGGAAACACAAAGGGTAAACAACTTGACAATGATTAAGACATCGTTGTCACACTGTGCTAATAACAAGGTAAGGAGACAACCCGTGCATAAATCTGTCCCTTTACCCTCTCTGAAGAAGGATGTGAAGAGAACATTCGGTATCCTAGCTGAGTCCGATGCATTTTTCTTTCGTACATTGGAATATTTCATTATAGAGCAGAACAAGATTTTTCTTATTTTTAAACACAGAACTTTCACAGGATGGGAAAACAATTAACACTTCTAAATCAATTGAGTACTGAGATCCACTACAGATGAAAGGTATCTTGCTATTTCTAATTTCAGTATCAAAATAACGCCCTTTAACACCGCAGCAACCACCTAGACTAACGAGGTGTGGAAATACCTCGCAGAAGTGATGTGGAAAAGAACCAGGTGAAAGAACAGACATGTTCATTGATGGTCCACATTCAGATTTGAAATTGTAATTATCTGTTGTGATACAGAAGGGCAAGAATTGTTAGCGTAATGGGTTAGGAAGTGAAGTTTTCTAAAGATATTCTTTGACCTTAATGACATGTTTCATGTAGAGCCGTTTATTAGAAATAATATAGGTACATCAGGAAAAAAACATATACACATGCTCTAACTCTTCAGTATTTCATCGTATAAATCAGCTACCAATAGATATACACAGACCTCCTTCTCTCCTTTCTCATTTGTTTTTCTGTGAGATGTACAAAGTTTTCTTAGCTTCTCTTTACTGAAGTAATAATGACTAACAGAGGAAAATGAAATGAAAAGTGTCGTGCTAACACTTCCCTGATCACAAACAGAACTGTCCAGTTACAAGATGTAATAGAATAAGAGCCTAAGCTAGGGGAATGCTGTTTGCTATTCACCTTCAGGTGCTAGGAATGTCTTTTTCCAACAAACACAAACAGTAATTTACATCAACTACATTTCATTCTGAATAAGTAGAGTTTGCCCTGAAAGATTTCAGTAATGGAACTCCTGGACTTGTGCAAAGCATTTGATGCTGTTCCAGATGACATCATTGTCTCTAAAACAGAGAGACATGAATTTGACAGAGAAGTCACTAAGAGGATAAGAAATTGGCTGGACAAGCCTACTCAGAGAGCTGTGATAAATGGCTCGGTGTCCAAATGGAGATCAGTTACGAGTGCTGTTCCATAGATCTTGATAAGATGCACCCACAAGTGTTGAGGGAGCTGGCAGGTCACTTCCCATCATCTTTGAAAGGTCATGGAGAACAGGAAAGATGCCTGAAGACTGGAGGAAGGCCAATGTCACTCCAGTCTTCAAGAAGGACAAGAAAGATGACCTGGGAAACTGCAGGCCAGTTACTCTCACCTCTGTCCCTGGAAAGATGATGGAACATTTTTTGATGCCATTTTTGACCATCTGGAAGAGAAGAAAATTACTGGGAGTAGTCAGCATAGATTCGTCAAGGGAAAATCATGCTTAACTAGATTGATGATGTCACATCTGGCTGCATAAATGAGTGGATGTTGTCCACCTTGATTTCAGCAAGGCCTTCCACACTGTCTCCCATAACATCCTCATCAGGAAAGTCATGCAGTGCGGGCTGGATAAGTGGATGGTGATGTGGGTCAAGAGCTGGTTGTGTGACAAGAGCTCAGAGAGTTGTTACCCATGGTGCAGGGTCAAGCTGCAGATCTGTGACCAGTAGTGTTCTCCAGGGGCCACTATGGGGTCTGGTCTTGTTCAATATATTCATCAACAACCTGGATGAGGAGACAAAGTGTATTCTCAGCAAGTTTGTTGATGATACAAGGCTTGGAAGAGTGGCTGACACACCAGAGGTCTGTGCTACCATCCAGTGGAATCTGGACAGGCTAGAGAGTTGGGCAAAGTGGAACCTAATGAGGTTCAACAGGAGCAAGTACAGGGTCCTGCATCTCAGGTTGAACAACGTCATGCATCTGTATAGGTTAGAACAGCCTTGAAGAGAAAAACTTCAGAGTCCTGGCAGACAGTAAACTGACTATAAGCTAGAAGTGTGCCCGTGTTGCCAAGATGTGTGATATTCTGGGATGCATTAAGAAGTGTGTGCCCAGTAGGTGTGGCGGTCATCCTCCACTCTATTCTGCTGGTGAAGCCATACCTGGGGTGCTGTGTACAGTTCTGGGCTCCCCAGTTCAAGAGAGTCAAGGAACTACTGGAAAGAGTACAGCACAGGGCATCAAGATGATTTGCAGTATGGGGAAAGTTTGACAGAGTGTAAAGAATGCTAAGAAGAAAGAGGAAGCACATTTTTCAACACCTTATGTTTGCTTCATAGCTGGCAAATTCCTGAGCTATCTATTGTGAAAAGTGTTTCTTTCTTGAATGTGTATGTACTTGTTTGCTTCCACTATCAAATATCCTTGAGGGTTTTTGAAGACACAGAAGGCCTACAAGATTAGATCGCTAGAAAAGTTTGTAATTAAGGTACAGTGAAGCCAAGGGATGAATTTAGGAGAAAGCAGGAGGATTAAAACTAATCCCTACATTTAAGGCAGCTATGAAAAGTTCCTGACAGACCACAGCCTGCTGGTATCAGAGGGTCTAACACAGTAAGAAACAATTACTGCAGAAGAATTTATCACTTTATGCACTTAGCTTCATAAAACACTGTATTGATTCAGTTTGTGACTGATGTGCTCCTAAGTCCTGAGTCAGTTAAGAAATGTTTGATTATGCTACATTTAGTGAAGCTACTCAGAGCTGTTGACTGCTCACTGAATGAGAAATGCCAGGTACTTAATGAACCTGTACTAGGGCTGGCCATAGACTGCTGATTGTCTGCACGAAAATAATATTAATTATTTGCATAACATTAATATCAGTCACGTTATGAATGACATATGAACGGAAAAGCAATGTGATGGTCAGTAAGCTTTCTTAGGTACAAAAGCTAGTCAATTAAGGATTGTTTAAATATTTGAGAGCCTGGAATGGGTTTGAGAGCCTGGAATGGGTTGCCCAGGGAGGTGGTTGGGGCCCCATCCCTGGAGGTGTTTAAGGACAGGCTGGATGAGGCTCTGGCAAGCCTGGTCTAGGGTGGGGTGTCCCTGCTCATGGTGGGGGCGTTCGAACTGGATGATCAGGTGGTCCCTTCCAACCCAGAGTGATTCTGGTTGTATAACTTCTCCAGTGAAGTGATGCTGCTGTGGTAGGGGATTGGACTAGATGATCTTTCGGGGTCCCTTCCAATCCCTAATGATTCTATGATTCTATGATTGTATGATTCTTGGTCATATGCTTATGAGGGACAGTATGTACATGAAAAGAGTCACCTACACTTACACTATAGTAAATAAACACTGTAGTCAGAAAAAGTGCTAGAGAATAGAGCTGTTCTCATGATCTGCATCGATTGATTTCCCTTCAGTTCATGTTTGGTTTTAAAATCTCTATCCTATAGCTCTGAATAAAACATTCCAAGATACTCATGAACACACAAGAAACCAATACTAGTTTGCTTCAATCCCACCTTAACAACGCCAAACTTGACGAGCATTTGGCATCATATTCTAAATCAGGAACTACAGAACCACCCAAAGCCATACGTTTCACTGAAAAAATATAGACATGTCTATTCTTTAATGCAACCTCCTCCTGGAAGTAATAAACAGGATGCTAAACCTGTGAACTTTACCAATGCAGGCTGTAATTATTTTCAGTTTCCAACTCATGTCAGTGGGAGCTCCCACAGAGCTTGGGAACAAGTCGGGATTAAAGACTCCCAGAGTCTTTGGGATCAAGTTCTGAATGGAACCATCATCCAAACAGCCCTCTTGCCATTTAGGAAGAAGAAAATAGATAGAGTGTGTTTCTGCACAGTTCAAGGAATCTGGATACTAGCCAAGGAAATGAAAAAATTCTTGATGTGTTTTTGTTCCTTACAGCTACAAGATCTCAAAGAAAAGCTGTCACGGACACTCACTACAGCGGACTCAATGGAATTACAGGAGAAAAACAAAACTCAAGTCTACAGAGACAAGAGTAGACTGACTACACTAAACCATTTTACAGTAGCGGTAAAGCGAGGCATACAAAGGAAGCAGCAACATGCTGAGAAATTATCTTATGTGGAGAAAATGTTTAAAATCACTGTCTACAAAACAAAGTTGCAGTGATAACGGTGTTTATACAATGAAAGAAAACATTCTCATAAGAGATGTTATATATTTGCAATACCTTAAAAAGCCATTTCACTGTTTGTTATGAATATTTAAGTGAAGTAATTACGTATATACATCCTTAAGCTAATGCTGTACATCACGTCGTCACGGTAGTTTTCATATGAGGATGAAATGAATATTCACGGACAGTTTAATCAATTAGCTATAAATCCATGTAATAAGTATTTAGAAGGCTATAACTTATAGAAAGACTCTTCAAAGACTGTATGGGGAAAAATATTTAGGGTGAGTTACCTCTCTTGTACCATAGACATCTGCTCTATAATTGCATATTTTTTTCCACTCAATTTACATAGCTAAACCGACTTAATTGAAATCTGAGATCGGGGGGTTCTGTTATTTCTTGCATTTTTCTAAACCTCCTTACAATTACAATTACACTTCATTATTTGTGTGTCTCAGATGTAGGAATACAGTTCCATCCTCCAAACTGCTGTAAGGCAAATAATTTGTTTCTCCTTTCTGAATATCAGAACATAAAAAGATTATCATTTCTAAGGCAGTAATTCTGAATCTGGGTTTGCCAGGCAGTGGAAAAATTGGGCTGAATGTGGAGTCAAGCATGATCGCTGATCTTCTTTTTCCGATATGTGAGATGACTGGATCAACAGAAATGTCCAAATATTTATTGTTTAATTACTTGCAGATAAATACACTGAGCCATTTCAAACGGATTTCTCCCTCACTTAAACAGCAATCTCTGCAATCCTCTGTTAAGTATGTTGATTTCCATTTTTATTTGCACGAAAGAAAAACAATTATTTGACATAATTACTGGCTTGCTGCTGACGTTTTGTCATTTGATTTATCCACAATTAACATTTTCAAGGGCAATTGTTGCGGTATTTTAAAAATCATTTTCATAAAAGTAAATGGTGGAGGGTTGTCTTCTTTCTGTTTTTCCTTTTCCCCCTATTTTCCCTTTCTCCCTCTTTTCCTTCTCCCCTCTTCCCCTTCTTTCCTTCTTTGCCAATTTTTAAAGATGAGTGTTTGAGTGTTCTCTCCAGTGTTTGTGAATTAATTGCCTGTGTTCTTCGTTCACCGTAGTAGTGCCGTAGAAGTGTTACACACTTCAAACAACAACAAAAAACAAGGAAGCAACTGACTGTAAAACAAGCTATATTCAAATTTAATCTAGCAGTGGCAATTGTGATTGGTTTGAACAGTTGAAACAGTTCCAAGCCTTTACACTTTAAAGTTAGATTAAAAAGGGATCTGCAATTCGAGCTACTGAATCACCCTCTGTGGCAGTTTATACTGCAAAAAAAGAAACCTCTGGTCTTACTCCCTGAATTCACTTTATGTATGGGAATTAAAATATTTCTACAACCTAAATGTAAGTAGTAAGTTCATAATGTGCTTGCATTTTCTTCACAGAATTCTGACCTTAAGAAATGCTACCACTGATTTAGCAATTCACAGATTTGGTCTAAATTTTCATCTATGTTGTACCCAGTACAGTCATTACTAAGAAACACTTGAAAGGTGAATTTAGATATCTATGGATTTCTGCCACAGCACTGTTTTCAAGTATAGGCAATTAAATGCTTTCAGGTGCAGTGATACTAAAGGTGAAGCTTTACCATTAATATCTGTTTAAGCATTACAAATGTCTATGGAAATACTTATCATAAAAGGTACTGGACATCCTCAAGAGCTGTTACATTAAATGAGAGTCAAAAGCTTGAACTCTCTCACGGAAGCTACTTTCAATATCCATTCTATCCTGCTACAAGTGAAAACATAAAATTAATTCAAAATATAATACCCACGGAGTAATTTCCTTTGCAAATAAGCCTTTCAGACAAAATAGTCAGGGCTGCAACAAATGATGATTTTCAAGCACATTTCCGTTAGGCATAACAATAAGTCACATATTTTAAATTCTTAGAGAATGTTTGAAAGCAGGTTAGCCTCAGCTTAATTTTTTCCTTCTTGGTAAATAAGCTGTTATTCTGCATTTTTAAGTCTTCTAGCACAAAGTATTAGATATTGTTATGTCTGTATGAAAAATTACATACACTATCATTAAAAGACACTATTTTTGTATTACTGTGTGATGCAAGAAAAGTGGAAAAAAATTAAAGCTCATTGTTCTTTTGCAAGAAAACTCTTTCAACTTTCTAGTCAATGTGAAAGAAAATAACTGTATGTCATGTTAAAAATTCAATTTATTTCTTCATTCTTTTTATGTGCAGGATTGAATTACATCCATATGAAATTTAACCCAATTAACTAATTATTGCACTGTGAGTCTCTGTGTACGTATGGAATAAGTATCATTTAAATGAACCTTGAATTTCTAGGGTGAATTTGAGTCATTTAGTCCTGTTAGTACATCCTGTGCAAAGTAGAAAACATTACTTACAGAGAAATGAATTGGTTTAAGAACTGTCTTAACTGACACTCTTCTACTGTTTTGTAGAGAAAGTTGTTCTGGCTTTTTCTCATTAACTGCATCTTGTATCTGTTATTTCCTTCAAATTCAGACTACATATTACATGTAATTTCTACGTGTACTTGGGCATGATAGTGCAGACTTGCAGAGAGTTTGCTGTTGTATCTTCCTCCAAAGTCAGCCATTCTCTATGAACAACATCCTACATATGAGTGTGAGAAATTGGAAGGTGTTCTGAAAAGCCTGGCTTTTAAGTTTTCAGCTAAATTGGGGTGATTTGCCTTGTTCTGATGTGGCTCACCTTTTCACTCAGAAAATACCTGAAGTATCTTCTCTGTCATTCACATTGCTATTTCTAAAGACTGGATACTTATATTCTAATAAACCAGGTGGCACTAAAGGATGCAGGAATCAGAAAAGAATGGCTAAGGAGTCTAACACACTTTTTTAACCAGCCTATTCTCTTGCATTGACTTGAAAATACAAGACATGTCTGGATGGATATGAATTTTGTTATCATTTTATGGAAAACAAATTTTTTTTAATTAATCGCTTTCATTCTACATTATGATGAAACTGGAACAATTTCAGACTAAAACCATGCCCAATATCCACTGCTGAGTATTCAGATGAAATCTGTTTCTTTCCTGTTTTTTTAATGTATAAGGATGAGCAATAAGAAGAATCAGTCTGCTATTTCCTTAACGTTTGTCTTGCTTGATGTTCTGACTCGTAGTGATAGGAGACAGCAGGAGATAATTTTTCTTTGTTATGACTAGAAATTTCATTCAAAACAGTGGAAAGAGCTGCATTTCTGTAAAAAGCTCTGCTTTCAGCAAAAGCTCTGTAGGTTGAAAAATTGCACACCAGCAGTATGCTAACTCAATACACTTATTACCGTTCATTTCAAAACCTAGAAAAATATGTTTGTTGCTTCTGCTTTTCCCCCCTAATTCAGCACTCAGAATTATCACAGAATCACAGAACGGTAGGAATTGGAAGGCATTTTCTGGAGATTGTCTAGTCCAACCTCCCTTTCAAAGCAGGATCACTTAGGTTAGGTTAGAGTAGACCACAAAGGACTGCATCCAGGCAGGTTTAGAAAGTCTCCAGATAGTCTCCACAGACTCTCTGGGCAGCCTGTTCCAGTGCACTTTCCCTCTCACAATAAAGAAATTTCTCCTCATGTTCAGATGGAACTTCCTGTGTTGCAGTTTGTGCCCAGGGCTACTTTCCCTTTTATTTATCTTGGGGGAAATAACCAAACTCTTGTCTTATTGTTGTAGTTTGAGGTTTAAGCAGGTTTCTTGAGGCACTGGGAAATTGGAGCTTTTGGGTTTGGATTTCCAGCTCTTCCTTCTTCTTCTCCGTGACTATTTGTCTGTGTTCAGAGAGGACACACATGTTGCTAAGTGCTGAACATGGTGGCTGTCTTGCCCCAGGAACATGGTGAATACAGAGAGAGAGAGATACTTCAAGGATCAGTGGAAGGCAGGTTTAATCTGAATTCCATGGTTTGCTGAAGTGGAGAGTTTTCTCCCCTTGTCCGTGGCTATAGGAATTGGCACTTCAGACATGGACAACTGATGTGGCAGCACATGGAACAAAGAACTGGACTTTAAAGTGCCCTCCCTTGCTGTGGGATGTATGCTTGAACTTTATGGACACTACATTTCCACAAGAATCTCCTTTCCTTTGAGAGATTTGAGATTGTGGATTGGCTCAGTTATGTAGGAAAATGTGATTAATGTCTGTGTGTCCTTGTGTGGGTTGTTTTTTCACATGGGGTGAATTCTTTCTTCTGTGAAATGAGTGAGGTGAACTAAATGTCTTGGTTTTTCCCCAGATCAAGTTAGTTCTGATTTTGCCTGCAAGGTTGGTTTCCAAACCCTCTTTGTTTTGTTTTTGTTTTATCCTATTGGTGCATTAACTAAATTAATTGGTTAATTTCATCCCAGGGTTTAAATTGTTGGCACATACCTGCAAATTTAAAACACAGAACGTTTATATTTAGAAGAATGCTTGGTGTGGCTTATATCACATAACTCTTACTGTGGACATGTCTTCAAACTCCAATGAGTACAAGGCAAGTTCTTTTTTTCTGCAAAGAAACATTATTTCTGAATATGCCTTTAACTAGGTTTCAGATGTTCACTAACTTCTGAATATCTTAGTATTTACACTCTTCTCCTCTACTCCTGCTGTGAACTCATTGATATGTGAGACAGTAGCGGCTGTATGAAGGACACAGACAGAAGGCACACCTGAATAGACAACATGTTGCTGATTTTTGGATGCAACTTTAGTACACTTATGAAAATGAACATCATAACTTAAAAAAAAAGCAAGAAATCACATTTTTAAAAGGCCAAAGTTTTTAGGGCAGAGAAGAGTAGGGAAATGGTGAGAAACTTAGAAGTAAAAGTCATCATTCCTGACATTCCTTTGGCAGGAAGAATCAGATGATAACCCTGGATTGATCAAGTAATCTAGTTAGGAGATACTGTGACTATTTGAAGCTAAGCAAGAGAAAGAAGCTCTCTATGAATCAGAGTACTTCCTTAGAATGTGCATCAGGCTCTTTCCACTAAGATTTAAATATAATGTTTAAAAACAGTTTTCTGGAAGTAGCTTTCATCCTCTTCCGTTCCTGTTTTTACTTTCCTTCTTTCCCATCTTAATACACAGTGCCAAAGCATTCTCAGTAGTCTATTTTCTCTGTAGCTCTATCGTTGACATGTTTACAGCAGACAGTCGTCTGACAGCCTGATTTATTTTTAAGTGTATTTTTCAAATTCTACTTTACTATACATCTGTAGCATTTTATCTGAAGACAGACTGGATTTGTGGTGGATGGTACATCAGTAATCTTTTCTGGTACTACCAGGAAGTGTTACAGCTCAGCAAAACCTTCCTTTCTGTGCATGAACTTGCACCAGAGAAAATAGCCTAATGTAGAAACTTTTAGCAGACTGGCAACGAGAACATTAAAAAAACACATAGTTTGATCTCCAATGTTGGTGGAGTATATTGGAAAATACCTGTCAATGAAGTGTGAATGGTAGTGTGAAGTAACTAAAAAAAACCTGTAAGTGCCATAAAACATCATCTTGAAGTGCTGAGAACTGGGGTTGACACATGGATGATTCCTTTTTCCTATAAGAGACCATCAATCTCCAGGTTCTCGTGTGGGAATGTGGAGAAAAATACTGCCCTGGCTTGCTTTGCCGGAAGAAATCAACCTTGAAAGAGAGAGTCTGAATTGGATGGCAACAGGGATCGGCTTCAGGAGGGAAGTTGTTGAAGCAGCACCACAATATTTAAGGGAGGCTACTTGCAGAGTCCACTGGGACACAGAGTTGTGCTGTCTCTCTTGACTGGACTCTTCTTCTCCCTCTCTGCAGACAATGAATCTAACCCAGATAATGACTCCTACTGTAAGTTTAGTGGATATTTTATATGACAGATTCAGCTGGGTTTTCCTTTCGTTATGGACTCTTGTTACCCTTGGGTTTTCTGTTGGAGTATTTTTGGCTGGAGGTATTCTCCTTTATCTCAGTGGTGATGGGTTATGGAAACTTATCTTTACACTATGTAGGAACTGACAATAAACTGCACTTTCTGCTCATGGCCATGCTCCTTGGGCTATGTCACAGATTTGTCAAAACACATCTGCACAAGTTGTCGCTGCTATAACTGGGGTCAACCCAGAAATACAAATTAGCACACCTGTGTATCTTACAGCTAAGCTCTCTTGACATTGTATCACCACACAAAGGACATGGCTCACATCAGCAACATTGTTCAAGATGTTAGCTACATTGATATAAAGCAACAGTAGAAAGAAGTACTTCAGCTCTCCAGAGTGTGGCTACTCATTGATTTGAAAGTAGATCAATGAATCTGCAGAATTTCTCAGAAGTAAATACAGGAACAAAGTTAGGGGGCTGCTTGAATAACTCAGACTTGAACCTATTGCAACGAAGAGCTTGGTTCTGCTCTACCAATCATTGAACTAGGCTTTTAAGAGTATCTCAGAAGGTTAAGCTGGATTGAGCAAAATTTTCTTTGACAACAAGAACAAATACATCTTAGAGTTACACATAATGGTAATAAAATATTCACAAGCACATCACTAATATATATAGCTTTAAAGAAATTATATTTATAAATTTGCCATACGTCATATATTATTAAATATTATACATGGATGTTAAGCCCACATGTCACTAATGTCTGGCCTGGATTACTGTGTTTGAATAAGTCTTTGACAAGAAGATTAAAAAAAAAAAAAAGGAAGGAAAATCCTATGAGTATATTGAAAATTTAGTTTCAAGTGTTAATTCTCTTTCTACATACACCTTAGACTAAGCTGTTATTTCATATTGTGCCAAATTTGAGTTATAGTATTCAAAGTAAATTCAAAATGAAAGACATAAATACTTCCTATCTCCTCATAAATTATAGGTTTTCACAAGCTTGTATTTTATAGACTGATGTTGAGGAATATAAATATAAGGCATACTATAAAAGCTTTGTCAGTAATTACCCAAAGGACTTACAGACTGTTTTTAACAACTGTCAGATCTTTGATGAAAGGTCAAGTAAAATAATACTGGGAGCCACGGGGAGACATTCAAACTGTCAGGTAACAGAACACTTTTTGGAGATTTCTATGTTTACAGTAATAAAATAGCTTGACTCTCTCTCTCTCTCTCTCTCTCTCTCTCTATATATACATATATATATATATGTATGTAGGATGACATCAAGAGGAATCTGGGAAATACCAATGATTAAAATAAGGAGAATCATCTCAGGGATATACTTCAATATCTTAAAATTATTTGCTTGCTTGTTCATTGGTCTTTTTCAGTGAGTCTCAAGAAGCTGTGAAAAATCTTTTCATGGAGATGAAGTGGAGGTTTGGGTAGATTTTGCCAGGCTCTTAGGTCCATTCTTAATGAAAAGCAGGAAGAGAACTAGAAGGCAAAAAGTAGTCAAATGGGAAAAGAAACTGCAGCAGGCAGTTCAGGCATTTCTAGGAGAACAGGGCTTCATCACTTGCAATGGTTAATACGAAAGCAAAAATGCCATAACTCCAAGTATCTCTACCCTCTTTCTTTACTTTCCCCCAGCTTTATATGTTGAGTATGACATTATATGGTCTGGAACATCCCTTTGGTCAGCTGGGGTCAGCTGACCCTGCAGTTTCCTCTCCCAACTTCTTGTGCACCCCCAGACTGTTTGTTGGTGGAGTGGTGTGAAGAGCTGAAAAGGTCTTCATGCCAGGACTTCGTGCAAGCACTGCTCAGCCATGAGGAAACCATGTCCTTCTTATCATAGTTTCCAGCACACATCCAAAACATAGCCCCACAGAAGATACTGAATAAAATTGACTTCAACCCAGCGAAAACCAGCACACATCTAATAGACTATGAGAACACAAGGGGAGCAATGTGGACAAAGAATATGTATACACTACATAATTTCCTTAGAAACAATAGACCAATACATAGAAGCAAATGTAAGTACTGTCTGGTACTCATATAGACATTTTTATTGTTATGTGAAAACACAGTCAAAACAGTATTTGTAAACCTCAGGGGGTTTTTTTTGGAGCAACTCATTCTCCAGGAAGAAAATGCTAAAGGGAAGGATTTTGTTATTTTGTCTAGAACTATTTAGAAACTCTCCAAGGGAAAGATAAAGAAAGAACCAAATGAGTTACAAATGTGCAAAAGTTTTTCTGTTCATGGACTGCAAAAACAAAAAAAAAAAGAGAAAAATTCCCCAAGCCACAGTCAATCTCCTTTACCCTAAAGGAATGCTTTTCTTTTGCTGATATTTGTATTTCCCCTAGACGTAAGACAAGGCAAAGATATTTGCTGAAAGGTCCTATTTCAAAGATCTTAAGTTGGAGTCTCATACAACAGTGCCATCTGAGTCAAACGAGTGATGTATTCTGACTTAGTCTATTGGTTTTCTTTGTCATCTTTATGTGTTCAGGAGTGGCTGGCATTTATTTCCTCATGCCCACAGTGACAAACCATTTGTCAGCTCTAACTTGTCCAAAAGCAAACATCCAAAACTGCATACAGCAGGGAAAATTAAGAGGAGCAAGAGGCTGAAGATGTTTATAGAAAAGGATAAACTTTTGAAGTACAGGAGTCTATTAAAGCCACCAGTAAAAGCCACAAATGAATTCTAGCATTCATTGTTTCCTTTTGCAAACTCATGTGCAAAGTATTTCTCAGCACTATGCCCAAGTGTTAGAGAACTACAAACTGCTCGCACAGACAGGTGAATTCTTAGCTCTTTATCCTTGGCATCAGCTAAGTTAATTTATTCTGGAGAATGAGAATTTCTGTTTCCAGCTAGTCATTATATAAGGCTTTTCCTGCTCTACTTGTGATGGCAATTACAGCACTTTCTTTCTCTTTTTCTTCTAAGAAGTTACAGCTCCACTGCAGCCTGAGAAAGAGAAGAAAGGACAGAATGGTCTATGGAAAGGGAAGCAAGACAGAAGCCATAGAGAGACAGGTGAACCAAAAGACACTTGTGATTTCTATGAGTTTGAGAGAACACAAGTGTAAAAAAGTTATGTATTTTTCTAAATGCTACAGAAAATTAACAGTTTAACAGAATCTGTGCCTGCAGCAGCTTCAGTCTGTGCTGAGTAATCTAATCCAGAAGCACAATTATCTAAAGTTTAACAAATGTCAATGAAATAAAATAACATTCACTACAGGTGATCCTTACATGGGAAAAAAAAAAAAGAGAAGCAAAAACCAGCTTTAGTGAATCTTAACAGTAACCTACACGTCCCTTGACTTCATTCTACAATACATAGAGCTTTGCTATTACACATGACAGGCTACATACACCAGTGCAAGGAAGCAAGGCTTGCTAATGAAGGACAAATCTTTTATTAAGCCAAAGTAGTACAACTGGTCTTTCTTCAGATTTGAAAGAGAGGTAACAACTACAATTCTTGAGCACTATTTCTCAGACTTTAGCACATAATTCACCAACAAAGCGTCTGCTGAAAGAAAAGGTAGTTGATACCAGTAGAATAAGATAAATGTTGTAGGGAGAAGAAGCAGAGCTGAGATGCAAGGTCCCATACAGCTGTATACGTAAATAAAATGCTATTACATTTCAGTCGTGACCGCTGATTCTGAAGCCATAGTCAAGACTTTCCTGAATATCACACATCATGTCAGCTTCTTGAGGCTTCCATTAATTAAAAATTTTTAGGATAGTTTTTGAATTGTCCCTTATACTCTCCTCATGAATTGTCCCATGGTCCTCATGTGAGGACATGGCTATCATTAAAACTTTTTCTTCTCTGAAACCTAAAGGAAGCTGTTGATTTTCAACACAGATGGCCTTCATAATGCTCTCTTTCTTGGCTGACTAAATACTTTCAAACTAAAACCACTTCTTCTTTAGGCACTCTTGTGTAAGTTTTGTGGTCAGGAAAACTGAGGATTATGATGAAGTTTCCACTACTTGTGCTGATACTATGAGTAGTGTTTTATGCACAGATTAACATGACCCTTTGCATTAACTGATTTACTTTGATAACAGTTATAATGAGCTCATACTGTGATTTATCACAGTAGATATACTATACTGCATAGCTATATTTTATTGTGTTCATTTTGGTTTTTTAATAAAGTTAATAAAGTCAATAGCAAGACATTACGTCCTAAAACTCTGCTTTCTGTTATTCTGTGATGTAACTGGGCTTACCAGAATGGAGCCTGGGGGTACTGGCTCAGCACTTGTTGCAGAGCGTCCTGGTGGCTTTGAGTGCCACAGTGCCAGTGTTTTTAGAATCAGAAAGTGACCACGTCTCTGGGGTGGGGGCTGCACATTTATTTCCTTCCCTGAAATGCCTGTACACCAGTGCACACAGTATGGGCAACAAACAGGAAGAACTGGAGATCTGCGTGCAGTCACAATGCCTTAATCTCACTGCAATCACTAAGAGATGGTGGGATGATGCCTATGACTGGAGTGTTCTAATGAAGGGGGATCAGCTCTTCACATAAACTGGTTGCAGTTGGGAAAAAAGGGGTTCCTATAGGATCAAGCTGTGAGAAGCAATAACTGGGAATACTGTATAAAGTAAATTTGTTCAAGTGATTAAATATTTAACTAAAGTAAAAGAAAACATATTTTCAGATATAAAGTATGAAGCAAAAGGGTAATTATGGTAGAATAAAAACTCCCAGTATTGCTCTTAATAGTCTGAACATGTGGCACCCAAATTAATTCATTAATTGTTCTTAGAAGCAGTGTTTTCAGGGAGAAGTTCCTAAGAAATGGCTGTTATTAGGAAACTCAAGCAAACAGAGGGGTTATGAGCTGAGGTCCCATTGTATAGTTGCTCCATCACCCTGTTGGTCATCCTGCTCTCTATCTTCCTAGGACTGGAAGGAAACATCTCAGACAGCTTTACCAGGTATCTGCCCAGAGTGCATGGAGGTCTCCCCCTTTCCAGGTCACGTGTGATTGAGTATGTAAGAGCAGACTTCAGCTGTCCTGGATGGGTCGTTTCTCAAGAGGTACTGTAGTCCAGCAGGCAGTCTCCTTATCTGGCAGGTAAACAAACGAGAAGAGACTGCCAGAAGTTCAGCATCTCACATTATTTTTTGCTTTTTTTTTTTGATATTACCTAGTTTGGATGTTAATTTTCAATTTTCCAGTATGGCTTCTGTTTCTATACATTGCCAATTACCTAAGATTACCTGTAGGATTATAAATTACAACGTAATAATGACTAATTAAAATTAACACACAATTACTTTATGTTACAAAAATAAATTATACATAATTATGTTCTGTCATGCTGCATTAGTTAATTCAATAAAGTCACAGGAAAGGCTTTTATCTCTCCCTTTCTACTAAACAAGTTTTGTCTTATCATGCCATTTTATGTACAGTGAAGTCAGGAATTCATTCGTGTTTTCCCTTCTAATTTAAAATTCCTAAACTGAGATATGGCAGAATTCTCAGCAAATGAGGCATACTGGACTCAAATTATCTCTGGAATGTTTTCTTTTTTTCAGTCTTAATTAACTATTTTATGGAGATATTCTCAAACAACTGCTTCTACAAAGCAAGTCATTATGGCAGTCTTAAAGTAGTTCACACAACAGTTTTCAGTTTCTTTAGGTATTGATTTTTCATTCTTCTGTGACTCAAAAATAGAAGTTAAACTTAATTTGATGAATATAAAAATGGACAGATTGATTAAATAAATAATGATAAAAACCTGAAACAGATGTAGATGGTGTAATTTTAGTGTTGTTATGTTGATCATTTCTTAAACTCTGTTAATCTTTATCAACTGTTGGTGTTCTTCTTCTTTTTTAATTGCATTTGTTTTTTTGTTGGTAGGTAGATTTCACTTGAATAATTTGTTTTGTTAAATGGTCATAAATTAATACAATATATTAGTTTGAATAAGATATTTTCATGTTATCATTATTGTCGTACAAAAATAACAATCACTTGTTTAATAAATTTCAAATGTCAATGTATAAAATATGTGACTAAATATTGTGAAATGTAAATGAAAGAAAAGATAAAATACTTTGAGATCATGTTGAAACAAAAAAACACAAAACAAAAGTTATGAATACATAACGATAGCAGAAATAGCTCAACACAAGATATTAAATCATCAAAGTTACAAAAGTTATATGGTTATATTGTTTTACATATTGCAAAAAAAGTCTAGGATAATTTGGGTTTTTTGTTGCTGT
>JAOXOE010026542.1:0-21362 GCA_028565055.1 Phoeniculus purpureus
TTTGTTCCAAAATGGCTTTTTTTTTTTTTTTTTTTCGAGCTGCATCTCCACAGAGGGACCAAGCAGCAACCCAAGGGCCCAGCAGCCACATCCACCTCAAAGCACCTCTTGCTGTTTGAAGATGCTGCATGTTTGGTGTGTCTAGTTGTGCAGGAGGGAGAAAGAAAAGGCAGGTTATTAAAAAGGCAGTTGGGCTAAATAAGGGAGCTCATTATGTGAGCTATTTTTGCTCCTCAAATGTCTGCCTTCCTCTCTTTCCCTTGAGGTTTCTAAGGAAATCTGACAATCAGGGCTGAGGTTTACTGTCAGCTTCCATCAGGCAAATGAACCTGGCTGGGGATGGGGGGAGGACAAGGGGAAACTCACCCCAAAAGTCAGGTGGTTCAGCATCAAGGTCTGGGTGCTTTTGTCCACTACCAAGAACTACATGACTGAGGTGCTGTCCTGTCAGAGAGTCTTTTCAGAGCCTCCTGCTTTCCCCTGTACCGCGACGTCAAACACCGTTATCTGTTAGATCTGCGGAGCCAGGCACAGCTGACAGCAGCAGCCTGCAACACCCTGCCAGAGCAAATGACCTTCAGCATGTTCACCTGTTACAGAACCATCTCCGTGTTGTAATTGACGTGTAAAGGTGATCTGCATTACTTGGACTAAAGACACACGAGTCTGCACAACACAAGACTCTATCCACTCTCTGGACACAGAGCATTGAATTTGACATTTCAAACTCGCAACGTAAGAAGACAACCAAGAAAAGTCCCTTTCTCAATCTATTTTTCACTTTTCCTTTAGAAAATACTGGGGTTTTGATCAGATATTTTATACACATTTCATCTGTTTATATGTAGAGGAGGGCAAACTGGTCTCCACAGAACACAGAAAGTTCTAAGCAGAAAAGGCTTCTGCTGCTTATTTTTCTTAACCCTCAGTCTTGCAGAGCAGTTCCTTATTTCCAAGAGACAGCAGCACCTGATGCACTGCCCTTCATCCTGGTTGCACCATACACATTGTCCAGGCTCAATCACTACACACAGACACGGGATAGAGAAGAAAAATTACAGTCACCTGCTGCATCAAATCCACATCTTTCCCTGGGTAGAAGCAGTGGGGTAGCACACAGCTATCTGCAAACCCACATCCATGGGGGCAGGAAGGCAGCTGGACATTATGGTTTCCACAATAAGATCATCAAAAAAAAAACCAAACAGGTATTCACTTCTCCAGCTCTGAGCTGTCTCTGAGCTGTAACCATGCATGTGGTCTTTGTCATCCAGCAGTTGTGAGGCAGCATCAGATCAAACTCATAGCAAACAAGTGATTACGTTAAATGACGTTTCTTTTAACAAACACAGAGTCATTTCAATACAGACCCACAGAAAACAGCACCAATGTAGTCAAACATACCATGAAATTTAGGACCCGACATGGCACTGATGGCTTGAGGACTTCAAGTGTTTTAAATGCCAACTTGGCAGCCTTGCACCTCCTTGGGGGTATTTCTGCTCCAGGGTAATGTTACACTCTTCCCAGAAACAGACAGACCTGTCTCCCATGGAAACAGGATCTGAATCCCTCACTGTGCCCCCATGCATCAGTGTCTGGGCATCCCCTTACTCTCCTCCACGCTGCGCAGCAAGTCTCTCTCCTAGAAGTTCCTGCTTATTTCTCAAAGCTTCTGCCAGAATTTTGGCTTCTAGAGTGAGGAGCACTCCTCTCCTCAGGGGTACTGAGGGTGACCACTACGCATCTCCTCACCAGGTTCCAAAGCAGTGCCAGCCACAGAGAGCTGCTGGCAGATAATGACAGAAAGGAGGAAATGAGCAATGAACCCTGTGTGCAGGGTGGTATCAGAGGCTCAGACAACTGTTCAGGCTCCCAGACAAGCTTCAGGGCAGGAATGCCCCAGGGAAAGCACCTCAGACTCAGACTGGCTCAAGCTGTAAGGGACCCCAGAGACCATCTACTCCAACCCTGCCATGGGCAGGGATACCTCTCAGTCAGACTTGGTTACCAAAGGCCTCATCCAACCTGGCCTCAAACACCTTCAGGGAGGGGGCTGCCGCAGCCACAGCCTCTTGTCAGTTTTAAGTGAACATAGAGTATTACAGAATCACAGAAGATCAGGGATTGGAAGGGACCTCAAAAGATCACCTAGATCAAGTCACACAGGAACATAGCGAGGCGGGTTTTAAACATCTCCAGAGAAGGAAACTGCACAGCCTCCCTGGGCAGCCTCTTCCAGTGCTCTGTCACTCTCACTGTGACAAAGTTCCTTCTCATATTGATGTGGAACCTCCTATGTTGCAGCTTACACTCACTGCCCCCTGTCCTATCATTGGATAACACTGATCAGAGCCTGGCTCCATCCTCCTGACACTCACCCTTCACGTATTTATAAATATAAATGATGCCACCCCTCAGTCTCCTCCAAGCTAAAGAGACCCAGCTCCTTCAGCCTTTCCCCTTTCATCATCTTCATTGCTCTGCTCTGGACTCTACAGCAGTTCTGTCTCCCTCTTGAGCTGAGGGGCCCAGAACTGGACACAATACTCCAGATGTGGTCTCACTAGGGCAGAGTAGAGGGGCAGAAGAACCTCTCTCGAGGTCATTCCTTGCAAGAACTCCAGCTTCTCCTCAGTCAGGCATCCTTGCACTTCAGACTCTCAGTGTAAGTCAGAAACACTTCAGACTTGTTTCCCTTCCTGTCCTCAAGTTTTCCTCAGCACCTCCAGATCCTCAAGTCACTACTAAGACCACCTTCTCCTCACCCTTAGAGCCACATGTGGGGTTCAGTGTAGCTCCCTGAGGCAAAGCTGGCCTACCAGAGATGCTCAGAGCTCTCTGAAAATCCCAGACATACCAGGAAAAGCCTTTCAGAGACAGTCCCACACCACAAAAGAGAAAACTAACATCTCCCACACGAGGGGACACTCCTGCCACACACTCTTGTTAGAGTCCGTTTCAGAGCTGGAGCTTACAGGATAAACCATCCAACCTACAAGGAATTGTCAGAAATGCAGCTAAATAGCAAACACATGTAAGTCCCAGGCATTTCCCTGAGCCCCACTTGTTCTTTTTTTAGCCTCAGGAGAAAAGCACATTCTTCTGCATAATTTATTACTTCAACAGAATTATGCAGAAAACTGCAAGTAAATTGCTTTTCCTGATTAAAACCAGAGCGGGTTATATTCTTCCCTCCCCCATTTCTGGATTATTTGCTTTTTATCCTAGAGCCTCTTTCTCCCTAGATACAACTCTTCAACGTTGTCAGGAAAGAAAGCAAAAGCCCCTCCATTCCTACCTTTTGCAACCCATCCCCAGGTGTGAACAAAAAAAATCTCCAACCAACTACCCCAGCCCCACCTCTATTAATAGGGATCCTGGCAGCTGATTCTGTTGTGGGTCTTTGTGGTTGGGCTTGCTTAGGTGAAGGCAGTTTGTTGATGAAAGGTGTAGGCATGTTACCTCAGACAGTGAAACAGCTCTCTAAGAGGTCTGGTGCTCTTGGAAGGTGTCAGGAAGTCTGTGGGTGGGTGTTTACATGGCTGAAATAAGCAGCTCTGTACCAGGAACTGGGCACCACAGGGGCTGGCACAGATACTGGTACCACAGCAGAGCCAGGCTCAGCTGCTCACAAATCCCAAGTGAAAGAATGAGTAGGTTTGGACCAAGTTACTTGGTGGTGTTCAGGTTTTCTGCCTAAGAACATGAGGGATTTGTTTCAGCACCCCAGGAAAAGGGGCTGGGGATCAGTGGTCCGTGGGAGAACAGCTTCACCCCACTGTGAACCCATTTCTTTGTGCTGCAGCGATGTGGAGCTGCTATTTGCATTTAGCTCTGGCTGAACACGTTTGCTTAGCTCTCAAAAATCCTTCCTTTAGAGACCAGTTCCAGTGCAGAGGCTGGTTAGGAACCTTTGCGTGCCCACTGCCATGCTCTTAGCAGAAATAAAAAATGGATGGAAATTTCACTTTCATTTAACATCCCTGCCTGGTTCGTGAAATCCGATGTGATGAGCCAGTGCTGAGCCATGTTTTATGGTGCCTGCCCGCATCTAAGGAACTAGGGCTGAGGCAGTTAAGCACAGGCATTTTCAGTATTATTTGACAGGCTTTATTTTCAGAATGACAGGGCTGCAGCTTTCTGGTTGTCTGTGCTGCTTCTACTGTGCCATGTTTGGCAGCACCAGTGGAAATAGAAATGCAGTTGGTGCAGGCATGTGGGGATCTCTGAGGTTTTTGTGGCTTGGACATCTCCCTCCTTGAGGACCTGGAGGTGCTGAGGAAAACTTGAAGACAGGAAGGGAGACGAGCCCTGAGAGTCTGAAGTGCAAGGATGTCTGACTGAGGAGAAGTTGGAGTTCTTGTAAGGAATAACCTTGAGAGAGGTTCTTCTCCCCCTCTACTCCACCCTGGTGAGACCACATCTTTGAGCCACTGATCAGCAGGAAGAGAAACTGTCATTTCTGCCACTGAGAAAAGCTGGGGATGCTCAAGTATTGGGGAGAGAATGAGCCTTAGCAGAGGCATCTGCGAATTCCTTAGTGCTTAGCTGAACTGTCTGTTCTGAAGGAAGCAGAAGGACTCGAGAATCCTTAGACCTTGGGCAAGAAAGAGAGACTGGGTTCTTTCTGAAAGCATGTCTCCTGCATTGAGGAATGCAGTTCCAGGTGCTGAGGAATCAGGCCTGTCCGATCAGCATTTTGCTGGAGAAGCTACACTGAAGAATTGAAGAGTTTCCCAGTCTGGATGGCTGATGGTTTGGTATCTGCAGACAAGAGTAGGTGACACCCTAGAGGGTGTCTCTGAATGAATTGAAGAGAGGGTGGTTGTACCCCTCTCTGCTTGACTGACATGTTCTTTCCCCAGTTTTCTAATGTAAAAACCCAAGGACTGATATGATAGTGATCTCCCATTGTATTTTTGTCAGAATACGTGATGGCATTTGTGACGGAGTTTCTGGTTTGTGTGCACTAACCTGCTTAACGTTTTCTTCTTTCTGTATACAGTTATAGAGTTAATAAACCCTTTTTCATTTTCCCTAAGCTATCCATTGTCTGGCAGATTCTATCCAAGAGCTCATCGAGACCTAACTGCTTTGTTTTCTTTTCCTTTATTTTTAATTGTGGTCTTGAACCACCCACACAACACATATGCCATTGCAGGAGCAGTGACCTCACATCTCTCTGCTCTATAAATGGGTTAATACCCCTCTACACGAGGACTTATTCCTCTGTCTTGCAATTGACTGAGCACAACAGACTCACTGGATAAAACTGTGAGGGGCCAGAATCTACTGGAATAGCTGGGTCTGACCACTGGAACTGTGTGTTGCCACAGCAAGTCACAACTTCATAGACCTGCATACGCTGAGGCTGGGCTAATGTTATCAGTGCCAGCTGAACTACGCACTCGGTGTTTCTGTTTATCAGTCATGTCTATACTAATAGGCCACATCAGCTATTACAAACCCATCATTGCAGAAGCAATTGATATGTCCAACTTGTCAGAAACACACCTCTCGTTCCTAGTAACAGATTGTTAGCGCTCTGATACTGTCTGCCTTGCTCAAATCCATTCATCGTCGGTCTTCAGCTTCAAACTCAAAATGAGCTGTTTTCTCTGATTTGGCCTCTTTTTTGCTCACTATTAACTTTGCTTGTATTGGCATGATGTGGTCTTCTAGGGCTGTGAAAAGATCCTGAGGAGAGTGGCATTCATTTAACAGCAGAAACGTACATTAATGGAGCAATTTTTGACTGCTGTCTGCAATGAATTATAAATGGAGTGAGAATTCCCAAATTTCTCCACATTAGTGACCTGTTTTGTCAGTTCCTAAGTTAATACATGTGATGGGTCCCCAAGAGTAACTGCTGATAAACGGTGTTTAGTGCTTTTATTTGCAAATGCGTCCCCAAGAGTAACTACAGATAAATGGTATTTAGTGCTTTTATTGCAAATTAGCCTACTATTAGGCCAGCTTTACTTCTCATGATACCTCTGCCAGGTGTTCTCTGAAAACAAGGAACCAAAATCAGCAGCAGCAACAGTGTGAGCAACAGCACCAAGGAGGTCTCCCTAGAGATTAGCAACAGGACATAAGGACAGGGAGTCAGGCTGTGCCACAGAAGATTCAGATTGGATCTTCAGAAAAACTTCTTCCCAGCAAGAGTGGGGAGGCCTTGGAACAGGTTGCCCAGGGAGGGGATGAAGGCACTGTCCCTGCAGGGGTTCAACAAACAGGCAACCAGGGTGTTTCAGGAGATGAGTTAGTGGTTGGGGGTTGTGGGGTGTACTTGCTGATCCTGAAGGTCTTTTCTAACCTTGATGATTCTATGATTCTCTTATCAAAGGAGCTCCTGCACAATTCTCTTGGGAAACAGTGGGTTTGTTCCCCACTTTACGCTTGCCACTGCAGTATTCCAGGTAACAGGCTTTTGAGAGCAGCGATTAAATAAACGCACAGGTGGAACAAGGCTGTACATATTGTGCTTTACATTCCAGCTGATTACATTAAATATTCCTGATTCACTGTGCCCTTTCAGTCTACATAATGCTCTGCTGAGCAGACCATCATCAATATTTAAGTATTCTTTCATATCAAGGTGCTAACAGCCCATTTTCATACATAGCAATGGAAATTATCTACCAGACTGCAATAGGTTTCACCCTTCTATCAACATCTTCTGTAACTACAATCCCATCTTCCATCTCTTCCTGAGCTCCCCTCGCTACAGGATCTGATTTTACAGTACACACCAACTCTCATGCCAGTGCCCTGCTGTCTCACTGTCAGATGTCAACATAGAATCACAGTGATGGAAAGGACCTCCAAAGGTCATTTATTCCATCCCCCCTACAACAATCAGGGACACCTCTAACCAGAACAAATTACCCAGAGCCCCATCCAGCCCCATGGCTGCAGGAATGGGGCTTCTGCCACCTCTCTGGGCAGCCTGTTCCAAGGACCTCCCACTTTCAGATTCAAGACCTTTTTCCTCATGTCCAGCCTCAATCTGCTCTTTTCCAGCTTCAAACCATGACCCCTCATCCTATTGTTCCCTGCCTTTGGGAACAGTCTTGCCCAGACTTCTGAAAGCCCCTTTCAGGGATTGTAAGGTCTCTATGAGATCCACCCGGAGCTTCATCCTCTTCAGACTGAACAACCCCGACTTTGTCAGCCTGTCTTCATAACAGAGGTTCTGTAGCCCCATAAGGAGTTTGATTTCAGGATATATCCATTCTACATCTACCCTTAAAGAGGACAGAACTTTCACAAACAACCCAGCACAGGAGGTGACAGGTCACGATGTCAAGAAATTACACATTCAGCTGACCCCTTGCCTTAGAACTCTGCTTCTATCACAACCAAAGCTTCTCTTGGGCTAACTGCTCCCTGGAGACCTTCTCCTTGCAGTCGGAGGAGACTGGAAGCTTTAGGTCTCATGTGCTCCAAGCTGTGCACTGGCTGAGGGGGAAGAGGCATCCTGGACCTGCTTTTCCAAGCTTTTCCAAGCACATCTTTCAAAAGGAGGGGCTCCACAGCCTGTGCTGGACAGTACCTTCAACCAGAGCACATCCTTTCCTGCACCACAGCCAAGCTCCACTCCCGCAGCTCGACTTGAGCCAGGGAAGAAAAAGAAGCCTCTCCATAGATACTAATAGCTGAACTTACAGCAATAATAAAACATGATATGCTCCGTTAGATCTTTCATTTGAAATAAAATCCTCTGACACAGAGATATCATTATCATTTTTATCTCGTCAGAAGTAAATATCACATTTGTGGGTAAACATAATAGATCAAAATGGAGCCTTCTTAGCAAAGGACTCTCTGTAAATACCAACAGCAGAGATTAAAGGGCTAACAACAATGGTCTTGGCTGCTGAAGCTCCAGCAGCACCCCATGTGCATCTCCAGCAACACATTCACAAGGAGGAATTTAACCCCAAAGCTCTGATATTACTACTTCTCCCCTGTCAATAATTCCGTAGCCCCGGGCACACATGCCAATGGAAAAGCAGGCTGGAGTTCAAAGCTGTGGCACATGAGAAAGTAGCAGGGATAATTTTCACCTGATATCACATCATCAGAAACTGCTACACAAAATTATTGTGAATTATGGGGGCCTGCTGTGCATTTGATTTCCCACAGCTGCTACCACAGCAGTCACTTTCCTGAAAATTAAGTGCATGTTTCATCTGCTCACAGGAAAGGGAGAGGCGAAAAAGGTAAAGAAAGGAAAAACTGATGGTGGCAAAAGCACTGAAGGCTCCTGCACCATCTCATGAAGCCACAGCCTGTTTCATGCCCACGTGGTGCGGTGGCACTGGCCACATCAGGCTGTGTCAGTCAGCAGTGGAGCCAGAGCAGAGCTACCAGAGCTGTGTCCAGCAACTGCAATATGTTCATTCGATTCACATTCCCTGCAAACCACTTATCTCCAGCAAGGGACACTACACAAAGCAGATTATTCCAGTTCCTCTCCTCCAAAGCAGGCAGCAGCATCAGAAGCCCTCAGATTGCCAGGAGCTGCACAATAGTGTAATTAGAGCCTCCGAGCCTGTCGGAAATGAGGGGCCATGGGGGAGTGAAGGGAGGGTGTTTTTTTCCTTCCTACACGTGAAACTGCAACACAAAGCTCCTTCCTAAGCACTTTCTGTGTGATCACTGCAGCGGCTCTGAATGCCCCCACTTGTCGGGTGGGCACTGCCTCCCCGGTGTGAAGCTGACAGGGCATAGCCTGCGACTGACAGCCCCGAGCCTGAGCAGAACAGCAACGGCACAAATGTATTTCCCTCCTCCACCCATTAGCATTCTGCTCCAACACATGTTGACCAGGAAAGCCATGTGGCTATTTCATTTGCTGGCAGCTTTTTACAAGCGCGGAAACAAAGATACTGCAATCGCACTTTTGTGGCCCAGGATCGCCCAAGTGCTTCTTGGAGTGCTAATTACATTTCACAACCTCCTCAGACAGCAGGTCAATCCAATCTGACGTTGCTGGAGCTTTGTTTCCTATGGAAATGCTGGCGAGGTCATCCAAAAGCCCATGCTGGCTGGCTGTGCTCCCCCCATAACGTGCTGAGCTAGTTAGAGAAGGTTCGACAGAGAGGTGCAAACCCCAGAGACAATGAATCTCCCAGTTTGCTTGCGACACTGGCCAATGCTGCTTCAAGATGGGACAGGTCATGGAGTGAGTTCATCAGGCAATGTAGGCAGAAAACACCTCAGCCGTGGATAAGCTTCCATCAAAGCTTGTACATTCTTGGATTGAGAGGAAGATATCCAGAGAGAACTGGACTTGGGATGTTCTGATATTGTTTATGGACCAAAGGAGGATGGACTATGTTAGCAAAGTGCCTTCCATCCAGCCCCAATCCAGGACCCTAGTTCAAAACCCATGGCATTTCCTTGGCACAGTGATGCCTTGCATCTCATCCCTAGTGCTGCTCACAGGTACAATCAGCACTTTGATCCTTGTCGTGCTCCCAGCATCACAGGATCAACCACATCTCCTATCAGGAGCAATAAAAAGGTCATTACTGAGCTTCTTTCTGTGTCTGGAAATTTTCTTTTGAGAAGATGATTTTGTCCCCAAGCCTTGAATTTTTAGACTTTTGTTTTGAAGATGAGGATGTTATGGGTCCTTAGAGTAAAGGGTGATAACAGATAGTCTCCCAAAAAGGCCTTTTTGTAAAGTAGAATGAATATGGATCCTAAGAAAAAGGGAAGAAAAGCCACTGTGATTCCTGGGGCAATTTCACCTACACAGATGGTCTTCAGATCCCCCCTGGAATTTCTCTGGAGTTTCGTGGTCTTCGTCTTCCTACAGGAGGCCTGAGAGGGCAGGGTTCATCTGAGATAATGCAGAAGACTTACAGCTGCCACCCAATCTCCACCAGCAGTCATTTTACTGAGAACCAAGTCCTCCTGCACTATGATGCTGAGAAACAACTCATAGTTGAAACAACTGGAACCCACCCTGTTGGTAAATTCATTTTGTTATCAAGCTGTTATTTCAGACAGGTACAGAGTTATTCTGTTGGAGTCAACTGAACAGTAACTGGATTCTTACGTAACATGGAAAAGGACTGAAACCTCAGGTTAATTAGGAGTATTATGTAGATCCAGAGAAAAACAAACATGTGCCAGCACTTCTTCACCAGACTGCATTCAGGAGTGACAGTTTTGCCTGTCTGAAAGGAAAACCCTATTTTGAGGGGCAGTGATCTGGATTGAGACTGGGGGGAGAGATGGAGAGGGATTAGAAAAGGAAAGGAGTGAGGGTCTGCTTTAATTCAAGGCATCTTGAGCTAATATTGTGGCTCCAATCTTGAGTTATTATTTAGGTAATGGCAGTGGCAGAAATACCCTTGGTGATGAGTACCTCTTTTTCTCTCGCAATCTCCGCTCTGGTCACTAATACATCTGACCCAAAATAAACTAAAAATAAACACACCTCAATGGGCTCTGCCATTTGCTTTGTGCACTGTAAGCTGGTGGTTAAGTTCCTGTTCCCAGAGGTGGCTGTCATTGCTCATTTGGGCACAAACAGAGATCTTCGGGCAAGCCATGGCCTTCCATCAGCTGAAGCTGTTCAGTGGGAACAGCCATATTAGTCCCAGTGTTATTCCAACCACAGCAGAAGCGAACACGGAGTAGAAAAAGCAGGAGATCATTAAGGGAGGAGAAGGGAGGGGGATGCTGCATTTCTCTGGTTTCTAAGACGGTACTGCCAACAATAGAGGCAAAAGGATTATCTTTTTCTCCTCCAAGGTTGGGAGTCCTGTTTCAGGTTTCATATAATAAGAACACTACAGCGCAGACAGCAATAATAACCGGCTCTGAAAGCTGCTCACCGCACAATGGCAAATTGCTCATGGGCAGTGATGGCAAAATTTAATCCCTGCTCTGCTTAGAATGCAACCCGCACAGCCACTCAAGACAGCATAATAGCACTTTTGTAGCTCTCTGCTACAAACATCACTTTGAAAGGGATACAGCTGTGGAGGGGGGTCTCCACATGCGTCACTTCTGGCTGGCTACCAAACGAGAGGAGCCACAGACACTCTGCTCTTCACAGCTCTGCCAGCCACTGCACTGTCATGCCTGGGGAAGGGAGAGCAAATGGATGGGGCTGTGGGAGCTGTAAATTCCAGATAAAATTAAGTTGCTTGGTCAGGTGAATGGGTAAGGAATTCATTTCCTGAGGAACTGTGATGAGAGAAAATGGGGTGAGAGATCCAGCCTGGGATGTCATTTACGATCTATAGCGCACTGTAAGGACTCACCTGGGTCTCTAAAGCCACAGATGCATCAAACACTGGCCATTCTTTCATCACACAGTGACCCTATGATATGGCCATGAATGGGGGGGATCCCAGACAAGCCTAGAGACAGCACCAGCTATTTCTCTGACTACCTTCCCTGCACTACTCTTTTCCTGAGCTATCAGTCACACTGACGCCAGCTGCTAAGTGACTGAAAGAGGCCAAAGCACAACCAGAATCCTCTCACCACTGTGCTAGTTCTGCACAACCACAGGAGTGGCCACATGTCCTGCTCAGCACTCAGAGATGCCAGGGATCAACTTGAAGAACTTTCTTCATGACTGTCAGTGCTGCACCTGAAGTAACGGCATGCTACCATGCTGCAGGGAGCAGCGTGGTCCTGGTCTCTCTCCACTAGAGTTCCTGCCCTCCAGCCCTGTGAGCAGAACAGCCTTGGGCAGCACTGGCAGCAGCAGCTGGGATCCTGGCAGCCAGCAGCAATGGGCTGTGCTGCCTGTGGCAGGCTGGAATCTCTGGCACAAATGCTCTTGGCACAGATGTGAGCATGAGAGGAAAAGGGCTGGTGTTCTCCAACTGGGGAGGCAGGATAAGCAGCTGAGAGCAGTGAAATATCCAGCTGACCCAGCCAGACTTAGAAGAGTCACTTCCACTCTGGGAGCACAGTCGCTGCTGGAGGACTGGCAAGGGAGGAAGAGCTTGGGGTTATACAGTCAGCTGTAGAGCAGAATGAGTGAGAATCCCCTCCAGAACTGACCATGCCAGCTTGTGCTTTGAATCTCTACCAACCTGCTGTTGACTATTGCTGAAAGCACTAAGAAGTATCACCCAGAATTAGTTGATGTGTAATGAATACAAGAAAATTGTGAGTCTTTTATGGATCACTTGAAGAGGTCCATGGCAGTGTGTCTGTCATATGGGACCACTTTTGCTTCTGCACCCAAATAACTGAAGAGAGAATTTCCTCCAGATGGTCTGTTTTTCACAGGAAAACTTTGGGCTCTACTCTCCCTCCCTGGCACAAATAAAGATACAAAATTCTGAGTGAATTGCCTAGTAATTCTGTCATGAACTGCACTGCTTTCTGCTTCCTCCCCACCTCATCTCACTGTGTTATTGATGGTAACAGGGGAGTTATTATCAATCAAGGCAAGTTACACTGTGATCTGTACCACTGAAATCCATTTCAGATCAGAGGATAAAATGTGATTATATTTACACTTCCTTGACACAATTCAGGCAGCAAAATAACAGCCTTCTAGATACATTTTTCTTCTTCATATTTAGATTTGTCAGTATTGTGGAGCTCCGCGAGAAGGGAGGGAATTATTACAGCAGCTGGGATTCAGCGATATGTTTTAGTAGCCTACAAATGAAGATGTTTGGCTTATTGTGTTGTCTTCCCACCCTTTTCATCTCCGAGTTCCTTGAATAGTGTCCAGAACATCCTCCAGATTGATGAGATTGCATTTCAATCAATACAGCTCTATGGAAATCTATTTTTGCTTTTGACATATCCCATAAATTATTTCTACTTATAACCTTAATTGGTCTGTATTCATCACAGGAGATGGAATTTCTAACTCATGCAGCTGTTTATAAATTAAATTTGCAATTAATGAAGAAAGTATGAGATTAAGCACTTCATTCTTCCCCGATCTGAGTCTGAAAAGGGTATCACCATATTTTGTAGGGTCAGACTGTGCTTGGACATCCTTATTGTTAAAGGTGTCCACTCCAGAAAGTCCCAGAAATGCACAGACTGGTTTGACTGATGTACTACTAGTCAACCTAAGGGTGGGCTTGACCTCCTGATGGGGACAAACACTCTTCCTCATAACAGAAGTCTCATTTCCAGTAGACAATATATTCTCTCCTCCTTTCAACACCCGCAATGATTTTTGAGACCATCCATCCTACCCAGAGGAACAAGGAAGCCTCCCTTCTCATTTTATATTAGTGCCTGTCACACGGTGTCACAGGCAGTCAGAAAAACCTCCACAGCTTCACTCTAGAGTGAAAAACAGCCTTGTCTCAGCTTTTTTGATAATCTTTCCTTTTTTTAGGAATTGTAGTACAACCTCTAACGTATTTCCTGGGTCTCTACGAAGTATTTCAGAGAAGGATCATCTCCTGTCATCTCTTCAGATTGGCGGAGACAGTTTTCAAGCCAGTCCCCAACCTGAGAGCGACTCAGTATTCTCCTCACAGCCACATGTGGTGTAGCAGGAGAGCTGTGAAAGGGCGAGTTAACCAAAAGCATCAATAGCAATTTTAAAGGAACAATCATGTAGAATTACTGTTCAAACTTGATAATATACCATAATACACAGAGTGTGTCTGCAGGAGAGCACACTGAGACTGGGAAAGAATGAAAGCTCTCTCCTTTCTTTTACAACTAGAATTCAAGTTCTCATCAGTGGCCAATTTTCTAATACCTGCAATTTCTATTTTTTCTTACTCAGAGCCTCCTTCTTCCCCATCTTCAGCAGCTGCCTTAGGCAAAGCTGCTGTGCTCTTCTCCATTTTGCTTCTCTGTTTTACCTCCAGTACTTAAACAGTGTGCTGGAAACTACAAAGTGCAATTAGGAAGATATCCTTGCCCTGTCATTTAGTCCAAGGACAGATAACTCAGGAGAAAACATACATATCTGTTTTTCAAAATCAGTAGTCAAATTCCAACACAGTCCCTGCTCATGAATTGAAGGTGACCAAGTAAGTCAAGTAAGACTTGCAAGTCAAGTCTTAAGAATCAGGATCTTGAATCTGTGGTACAACAGCTGCTACTGGAAGTTTACAAAAGCAGTTACTAAAATTGCTATAAATCCCTCTGTGTATCCATCCAGTAAGAAAAGAGGTAAGAGTGCTGCAAGCTTCCTCAGCTAACTCACCTCATAATAGACTGGGAACTAGTTGGACAGGGGTCTTGGGAATCACTCCAACAGCTCCAGAAAGCTGACCTGACACAACACTGGAACCTGCTCAGCTAAGCGATTGCTCTTTGCTTTTGGAAGGCAATGGGAACTCCAGTGCAGGAAGAAGAAAGGTTTAATAAAGACCAGTGATTGCTGAAGGGAACACTGAGGATCAGAAGTGAGGAGTCTGTAAATAAGCAGATGGTTAGAGAGGAAGGTTAAGTGCAGATCAAATAAAACATTAGAAAGAAGGTGAACTGGAGGCTGAATCCTGGAGGAAGCAGAAATGTGAAGCAGTAGCAACGTGTCCACACAAGAGTGTGCCTTGAGGGAAGCCTCTCCACTGCATTCTTCCTCCCCTTCTTCCTTTTTTATCCTCAGAAAGGTCCCCTCACACTTCTTAGTGCTGTGTAAGTCCAGGCATCCATCGACAAGTGCTGCAGGTTTTTGGAAATGCACAAGAGAAAATGCCAGGGCTTGCTCAAGGGAGGGGTGAAAGGCAGCTGAACGAAACTGAGAGGCTCCTTGTCTTGCAAAGGGAACTTCAAAGGTTGTCTACATGATTGTGGGCTGGATGGGCTCAAGCCAAGGAATTCTTCTGGCAGCTGATAGATAAGAGATGAAGCTTCTTCAGCTTATCCACTCGAATCGATCCCCAGTGTGGGCTGGCCAGCAACACCAGTGAGCTAGCACCCACAGAACTGCTACATGGACCATGTGGATGAAGCTAACATTCCTCACCTCAACCTGCTTCACGTACAGCCCATGCCAGGACTTGCAGAGCGCCATGCTGAGTGATGACCAGGGCTGCCCACCCCTTCCCTCCCCACCTCTTGACCATCAGGGGATCTTCACTTATCACCTCCTTTTCAATCTCAGCTATTGACCCGTTTTCTATCTTTATCAAGCCATCTTGGAAAGGAATTACTTTCTCCCTGAGGTCAGTCTTGGAGGTGAGTGTGCTTTGGAAGGGCAGTATCCCTGATAATGAAATAGTCTGCAAGCCAGAGCATGCTCACTCCATGCTTTGCCTCCCTAGTAAAATCCACTAACCCCACAACAAATACACTTATCATGGCATTAATTTGGTCAGAGATTTTCTCAGAGCATTGACAGCCATAGCTAATTTCTAAGGATTTCTTTTTATTTTAAAATATATTAGATTTTCTTTTTTCTTTACACACTACAATTCCTTTATAATCGTGTTTCCTCAGAAGGCAGGGAGCAGCTGCTTTGCAACCATCCACTGTTAAGACTACACCTCCTCAAATACATCCTTCAGTAATTAATATTTTATATGTGTTCACAAGTAAGAACTTAAACTTTCCAACGCAGACCTGAAAAGCCCCAAGTTCATCCTCCCTATAACTGCACACTGACATTTCATGGCTGAAACCCCACTCCCTGCTGGGAGATTATCTGGTACCATGGTCTAGACATTAATATCTGAAGCCTGTGAAGTAGGCTTTAATAATCTTATATATAAATTTTAATATAACTTCTCTCCCTCATAGTTGTTCCTTCTTAAAAATGAAACCAAGCAGACATCTAAAAAGCAGGATCTTCAATTTATATTCAGGACCAATTCCTGATGCGTTTCCTTTCTCCGTCAATCAATTGGCCTCAGTTAACAACAAAATATCTGGACTTGTAGTGAACTAAGTGTCCTGCTGATAGACTCAGATGCCTACATTTCTCTTGAAATATAGATGTCACCTACCATATATATGTGAGATTCTTCATCCCAGTAGTTTCAGCGTATTGGTGCAGACACAGCACAGCTAATGAATACTAATTTGGCATCGATCCAACTCACTGCAAGTACCAGCATCTCTCCATGTTCCCTACTCGGAGCCTTCAATGTGGTAGTTTGACTTTTAATCAGGTGAGATTCAAATTGAGGACCTTCTGCTTGTAAGACTGACACTGTTTCCTTGGAAATGCAATAGCAGGATACCCCTTCCCACAATCCAAAGGAATTTCTGGAATTCAGAACTGCGCTGCTCTAGGACTTCCATTCACCATCTTTCAGAGTGTTTCTGCAGCCAGCTGTGGAGCTACCCAGCTCACTGGTTGTTTGGGACAAGTGATGAACATTCCATTTTCTATCTCTGTTTTCCTCCTTCTCTCTCTCTACAGAGGGGTATTTAGCTTTTGTGGCACTAGGAGCATGGCAGGTTTCTACTCTATTTGAAGAAAAACAGCAGTTGGGGGCAAAAGGCACTGGCCACAGGTTTTCTGTCTTTTAAAACCCTTTCTTTACTTTTTCCATTAGTAACCTCCTCATCCTTATAACAAGTCACTGGATTTTGCTTTTGACCCTGAGAGTAACGAGCAAAACTAGCCCAATCCTCAACCTCCTTTTGAATGGAGAAACACTGCAGGAAAAGTCTGATCAGTGAGCAGCTGCTCAGATCCACCACACAAACACCTACCTGTCTGCAACAAGAGTGCTACCAGCAGAAAAGCTGGGGAGGGACTTTTTAGCATATCAGGTAGCGACAGGACTAGGGGGAATGGAGCAAAGCTGGAGCTGGGTAGATTTAGATTGGATGTGAGGAGGAAGTTCATCACTGTGAGCATGGTGAGAGCCTGGAATGGGTTGCCCAGGGAGGTGGTTGAGGCCCTGTCCCTGGAGGTGTTTAAGGCCAGGCTGGATGAGGCTCTGGCCAGCCTAGTCTAGGGTAGGGTGTCCCTGCCCATGGCAGGGGGATTGGACCAGATGATCTTTTAAGGTCCCTTCCAATCCCCATGATTCTATGTTTGCACTGTGAGAGAGCTCCAAGAGCCCAGGGACACGCAATAAATTCATGATGATGAGGGAACTCAGGAACAGAGTTTCCTTTTGCTCATATTTCTTATTTCCTCAGTTACGATAAACTCCTTCTCCAGGATGTGTGAATTGTTAGAATTAAAATGTGTGCAGCCCAAGGGGGAGAGAAATAGCTAACCCAGACAGCAAGCACATTCTAACATCTGGTCCTACTCGAGCTGCTCTCAGGTTGCACCATGCTTCCTGCATCAAACTCTGTTCTCATCCCAGAGATCCATAAATAAACTTCAGAGGACAGAGAGAATTCCCTAATCCTAACTCAATTCCCTGATTGCACTGGCAGACTCTATCAGATAAAACAAAGCAGCTCCTGAATTGATGCTCACTCCTCCTTCACTCTCCTCTAACAACACAACAGCAAAGTGAGACCGCAAAGCCTTCCCCAAATAAATCTGAGAGCTTCAGGAAGACTACTACCATGGAGAAGGAGGACAGAGGTTTTATTTCAGCAAATAGTTTGCAGTCATCTGCTCAGTCCATCAGAGAATCACAGAATTATAGAGGCTGGAGAAGCTCATCAAGCCCAGCCCAGGACCTAAAATCACCACATCAGCCAGACCAGGGCACCAAGGGCCCCAGCCAGTCTGTCCTTAAACCCTCCAGGGATGGGGACTCCACCACTGCCCTGGGCAGTCCAGTCCAGGGTCTGATCACTCTTTCCCTGAGGAAGAGTTCCTAACATCCAGCCTAACCCTCCCCTGGCAGCTTCAGGCCCTGCCCTCTTGTACTGGTGCTGATTGCCTGGGAGAAGAGCCTGACCCCCACCTGACTACAACCTCTCTTCAGGGAGTTGGAGAGAGGGAGAAGGTCCCCCCTGAAGTCGCTTCTTTTGCAGGCTAAACACCCCCAGGTTCCTAAGCTGCTGCATTCTTTCGCTTTTCTGGGTGCACGCCCAGAATATTATCAAATATTGACGTCTATCCAAAGATGATGTCAAGTATTTCTGTGTATGGAGCTCAACAGAAGAGTGTGAACAAGGAGTTGATAATTTTCCATGCTCTCCTCATGACAAAAATGTCTTTCCTTCATTTCTGCTACTCAGTCATTAACTTTCTAAGGTCAAATATTCAGGGCTAAAATTGCCCCTCAAATAAAAGATCATTGCTGATTTGGCTTAGATCGCTACAAACTGATGCCCATAAGCTCAATTTTTCCAAAGTCACGCTGTCTTTCCAGTTGCTTTGGACAAGGGTTTTGCACAGAACCAGTGCTTCCCAGTGACAGGAAATGCTTTTGATGTGTTCAAAATCTCATCGCTCCCAGTACATTATTAACCAAACTAGAGCACAAACTTTGCTTTGATGATTGCACAAACCCTGGTGCTAAGGAGGTCTCTGTACCACAGCCCCTGTGATATTCCTGAAATAGTAACTAATAACCACAGCTCTGGTAGCCAAAAGGTAAATCAACAAACAGTGGCACTTTTATACTGGTAACAACATCCTTCTGAGTACCCCCAAACCACAGCACAGCTACCCCACAGGCTGGTTTCATAGAATGATAGGGTTGGAAAGGACCTCCAAAGGTCACCTAGTCCAACCCCTCTACAACAAGCAGGGCCATCTCTAACCAGACCAGATTGCCCAGAGCCCCAGCCAGTCTGACCCTGAATGACTCCAGGGATGGGGCCTCCACCACTGCTCTGGGCAGCCTGTTCCAGGGATCCTCCACCCTCAGATTCAAGATCTTTTTCCTCCTGTCCAGCCCCAATCTGCCCTTTTCCAGCTTCAAACCATGACTTCTTGTCCTATCATTCCCTGTCCTTGGGAACAGTCTTCTCCAGCCTTCTGACAGCCCCTTTCAGAGATTGCAAGGTCACTGTAAGATTTCTCTGGAGTCTTCTCCTCTTAAGGCTGAACAACCCCAGTTGTCAGTACCTGACACAGGGAAGAAAGTTGTGTGGAGGATAACTGTGTAAATAGCACTATCGCAATCAAAGAGATGTTTGTGAAAGGGCACAGAGCAACGACAGGGGTCATGTTTGGGGAGGTGCTTTTGCTTCGGTAACCTCAAGTCATGCCAAAGTCAGAGCATAAAGTTCCCAGTCTGAGCACACTCTGGTTTTGTCACACCTTGATCACACACAGGGGAAACTGCTCCAGAAAGGAAGCATCGGTCTGTTTTATTCCATGATAACCGCAACCAGCACATCTCGTAATTTCCCCTGTGCTTCAGCTATGGAACAGGCTCCTCCAGGTGAACAGCAGGGCAACAATTACTTTTAGTGGCTGAACAATTTATCTGATGCCCTCTTCCCATCTACCATCATGGCTACAACTTCTAATTCCCTGGAATATCTTTATCATCAGTCAATTTTATTCTGATCAAAAGACACTCCCCAGCAAGGTTCTTAAGATAGTGCTTAATTTTATCATGATGCTGATAAATTCAAGGTGACTGAGACCAAGTTCACTAGAAAATGATGCTGCTGCTTCATACTCCATGTAACAATGCTAAGATAGCAATAACATGTGTACATTATGGATTATCAATCCCGGAACAGCACAACTCGCATCTTTCTTAATCAGCTGCTAAATTATTCTTAGCTAGTCCCTAAATTAAACATTTAAACAGACAACCCAACAGAGAATGCTTTGGAAGTGGGTTTGTGAGATCTTAAGAGCCTGACATGCAGCACTCTGGAGAACTGAGTGTTTCTGGCTTGTATCAGCACTAGCGTGGCCACAAGACGCAAGGCAGGGATTGCTCCCCTGTACTGGGCACTGGTGAGGCCACACCTTGAATACTGGGATCAATTCTGGGCACCTCAATACAAGAAGAATATTGATGGGCTGGAGTAGGTCCAGAGAAGGGCAACAAAGCTGGTGAAGGGCCTGCACAACAGGTATGATCAGGAAAGTTTGAGGGAGCTGGGACTGTTTATTCCTGAGCAAAAGCAGGCTGACAGGCGAACTTACTCCTCTTTACAGATACCCAAAGTGACTTTGTAGATAGTGGGTGCTGGTCTCTTCTTACAGGTCATTAGTGACTGAACAAGAGAGACCAGCCTCAGGCTGCACCAGAGGAGGGTTAGGCTGGACAGGAGGAAACATTTTCACAGAAATAGCAGTCAGGGATGGGAATAGGCTACCCAAGGATGGGGTTGAGTCACCATCCCTGGAGGTGTTTGAAGATTGTTTAGAAGAGGTGCTTAGAGATTTGGTCTAGTGGTGAACTTGGTACAGTTGGGTTATTGGTTGGATTTGATGATCTCAAAGGTCTTTTCCAACCTGAATGATTCTATGATGATTATATGATTACTCTGCTGGGCTTTGGCTCAGTGCTGCTGGAAGCTGAGCCCAGGCAGGTACTAGAAAAAGTGCTGCTGCCCCTGTGCTCCCCTCACTGCCACTGGAGAGAGCAGGAGGGACAGGAAGGAACTGCTGCTCTGCTGGATGCCAGCAAGAAAACCTGACCCTCTTTGGCCATGTGTGTTTAAGGCAGGGCTGGGTACTCACAAGGATGCTGGTCTGGAGATGTTCACTTAGCCACTTAACTTCACGACCTTGTGCAAACTGCCTGCCTAAGCACCATCGACAGCTATAAAAGTGGACACAAAACACAGCCTGGATGATATATCTGAACGCATTACACATGATGGGTGTCTGAGAGCTGCTCCAAAGCCATTTTAATACAGGAGGAAGCCATTCTGTATAAAAACCTGCTAGTGGCAGCCAGAGTAATTCTCTGCACCTTGAAGTTTCCAAAGGCACCTCATATTGACCTAAACACACAGCCAGAGAAGAGGAGAAATGCACGTATTCGGAGAGATATAAATCGCGTCTGGAAGATGCAGCATAGTGACCTTTTGCTGAACCACGGGTGGATTAGCTCTGCTATATTACTCAGATGTCTTGAATGAATCCCCTTCTGGAGGATCACTGCATATAAAACAAATAAAAGTGGAGATATGGAGCTGCTGGAATATTGCTTCACCTTCCCCAAAATTATTCTGTGTGCATCTACATGTACCAGACTGTATTGAAAAGATAGGAACTGATCTCACCTTATCCCTTTTTTGTTGCTGTCAAGGTATTTTTAATCATTTGTCTAATATTGTTAGTCTCCGTATTTTCTGTTGTAAGCCCCACTCAAAGTCAAGGTTTCCCCATGCTCCCTGTGTGAGTGGACCAGTTCCCTCCTCAGCTAGTACTTGGGTTCACAGAATCACAGAACATTAGGGATTGGAAGGGAACTCAAAAGATCAACCAGTCCTACCTCCTTGCCAGAACAGGATCCCCTAGATCAAGTCACACAGGAACATATCCAGGCAGGTTTTAAATGTCTCCAGAGAAGGAGACTCCACAACTCCCCTGGGCAGCC
>JAOXOE010026543.1:0-21361 GCA_028565055.1 Phoeniculus purpureus
GGTGGACAGCAGGATGACCATGAGCCAGCAATGTGCCCTTGTGGCCAAGAAGGCCAACAGCATCCTGGGGTGGATCACAATGGGGGTGGTTAGCAGATGGAGAGAGGTTCTCCTCCCCCTCTATTCTGCCCTGGTGAGTCGGCATCTGGAATAGTGTGTCCACTTCTGGGCCACTAAGTTCAAGGGCACAGAACTGCTGGAGAGTGTCCAGCACAGAGCCACAAAGATGATGGAGTGGAACATCTCCCTTACGAGGAAAGGCTGAGGGAGCTGGGTCTCTTTAGGTTGGAAAAAAGGAGACTGAGGGGTGACGTCATTAATATGTGAAAGGTAGGTGTCGGGAGAATGAAGCCAGGCTCTTCTCAGTGTCATCTAATGATACAACAAGGGGCAATGGGTGTCAACTGGAACACAGGAGGTTCCACATCAATATGAGAAGGAACTTTTTCCTGGTGAGGGTGACAGAGCACTGGAAGGGGCTGCCCAGGGAGTCTCCTTCTCTGGAAACGTTTAAAACTCACCTGGATATGTTCTTGTGCGACTTGGTCAAGGTGATCTTGCTCTGGCAGGGGCATTGGACTAGATGATCTTTCAAGATCCCTGATATTCTGTGATTCTGTGAAGGTCTCAGTCCTCAGCAAAATAACTTTTCACTGAGGTGAAGTGACATTTGTTTGCCCCCAGGGGAGAGGAAGGATTTCATATCCTCTGACTTATTTGTCAGGTCGAATTTGATCTGAGCCCCATCATCCATTCAGACAGTGAACACTGAGAGCTCCAAGGGAAAGAGAGCCAGACAGCCAGCAGAGGAGAAGGATCTTTTAAACATGAATATCACTGAATATCCCCATCCCATCAAGCAAGTGCATATGCTAAAGCTATTCACCTTCCACAGCCTGATGCTTCTTCTAAATCACTGCTGCTCAAAGAGCAGCATCTTATCCCCTGCTTCATCCCTATGGTGTTCTGTACCCATCCCTTGGGAAATCAGTGGTCAGGCCAGGAGCCGAGTCAGCAAGATTAAAAATCCCTTTTTTATTCCAATTTGGAGATTAAAAAGTATCATCCAGATCCTTTCATTAGCACTAAGACTTTCAGATACATAAATGTGTAATTCCCACTGAATTTGTCACCAGTCAGGCATTTCAAGACCTACAACCCAGCCTTGCTTGACTTGGGTGATCTATAGGTTTTCTCCAGACATTTCATTAAGTCTCTAAGACAGAATAGAATACGATAAAGACAGATAAATGTATTTGTAGGGACAGTTCCATTTTAAAAAGGCAGCAGGAACTGTTCATCTTAAAAGTAGCATCTGTGCCAACCAATTGTAGAATCACAGAATCATTTCGGCTGGAAAAGACTTCTAAGGTCATTAAGTCCAGCCCACGATCTAACACCACCACAACCTCATGGCACTAAGAATGGCTTAGGTTAGGGGAGAACTCAGAAATCATCCACTTCCAACCCCTTGCTAGGCAGGGACACTAGATCAGGTCAACCAGAGCCCCATCCAACCTATTAAAACACTTTCCCCACCCTTTTTGACAGTGACCCACGAAGGCATCATTTTGTGCTTCATGAGAATCAACTCAAGAATTCAGGCACCACATTCTGCTCCGCTTAGCAATGCACGAGGCCAAATGTTTCCTTCTACTTCGCCAGAACAGAAGGTCGCAAACTGCACTGGCAGGGAATAACGCCTTTAAATTCTAAGGTAAACACCATAACGTGATTCCCTAAGGAACTCTATCTACTGAAAACATCAGTACCGATATCTCAGTCTGTTATGTAGATACTTATAAGCTTTTTCTTGCAAGGAGGTTTTTTGTTCTTGGTGAAACGCCAGAACAAAGCAACATACTCAAATGGCCACTTTGGTTCTCACACCACCCTTCAGCCTTGTGGTGAAGCCTTCCCTACTGACCGAGGGGTTTTGTTCTTGCACTACAACCACACTGCTATGGACAATTGCACACGCCAGTGTACAGACATACACCCAAAGAGCCCCAAATGCACCTGCAACCTCTTTCACCTACTCCTCTGCTTAAAAGATTTAATGTCTTTTTTTAAAGATGGGAAAAATCGATCCCCAAAGCCTCTGCCCATGGTTAGGGTCTGGAGGTGAAAGAGCACCTCTGTCAGTGAACTTTCCAGGAAAAATAAACCCAAACAACACAGACACAAAAAGAAAATCCACTAAGGTTTATCTCAGATTTCTGGGCACTGGACTTAGACCAGTGCAGTGTGGCAGCAGGGTTATGGTGGCTGTTTATCCATGAGTTTCCCTCCTGCTCCCTGTTTCCTTCCCTACTCAACTGCAGCAAAGCACCACCATCATGGTACATCTTAGCCAAATCAAGGACCGCAGCAGCAAGCCATAAAGCTCAGGAGCTTGAGCTCTTCCCACTAAATGCATCCCATATGCAGGCATCCCCTGTGAACTGGGCACAGCTGGGGACCCCCACCACACCCCACTCCCACATGCTAGTCCCTAGGTCAGCCAGCAAATATGTGAGATGAGCGGCTGAGCGCAGTGAGTCACAGCCTGGTTCACAAACCACGGGGTCGCAGCACAAGGAACGCGTTGTCATGCAAACCACTAGAAACTTACCAGCCAAACCAGCAGCAGAATGCAAGTTCCATGATCTTCTAGGCTTGACCCACCCTAAACAAGCTGTCAGGGTGACCCGTTCTGAGCAGCCACGAGATGGACGGCACGTATCCCTGATGCATCACAGGCACCTACGGAGAAACATCAGCCAGGACTGGATTATTGCCTGCTGAGATACCACAATACATCTCACCATGTTCACAAATCCCTCCACCAGGAGAACATGAGTTTATTGCAATAGGAGAGCCCAGTCATAGACTTATAGAATAGTTTAGGTTGAAAAAGACCTTCAAGACCATGGAGTCCAACCATTAACCCAACTGTCCCAAGGCCACCCCAAAACCTGTCCCTGAGCTCTAGATCTCCACAACTTAGAGTCCACATAGGATTTTAAAAAGTAATAAAGGGCAAATATAAGGTAAAGGACCAAGAAGATACCTCACAGCCACAGGAGCAGTACTTGGGGTAACACCTGTGGCCCTTCCATCTTCTGAGAGCAAACAGCACAAGATCTCAGACCCCTGAGGGAACTAATGAACCTTAATTGCCCTCACTGGTCCCACCTGGGATCTTACCCACACCTGCACCCATGGCCCAGGAGCTCCCTCTCAGCCTGGGTTGGGGCCAACACAGGCACAAGCCACACAGTCCCAGGCTGTCCGGCCCAGCACCAAGCAGGAACCGCTGGTCGCAGCCAGGGTGGCACTGGGGGGTTCTGGGCAAGAGTGTGGATCATGCCCAGGATTTTCATCCTTCTTGACTTTGCAAGGCAAAGTGAAAACAAGAAAACTGCAGAGACCTTCCTGAGCAACCTCTGTCCCAAAATGATCCAAACCACTTGGTGTCTCATGGGACCCCCACAATGCTCTGTCCATGACACCTTCTCCAACTACTAAGGAAAAGCCAGGACGTTTTCCCATCCAACCTCTCAGGGCTGTTTCCAGTTAAGGGCGCAGTAAAACAACTTGTCATTTATAAAACCCCGTGGAAAATCCCAAAGAACAATTTAAAGGCAGGCTGCTTTCTTCTCAGAAACATAAAAATATCAGCCCAGCCCCACCTTTCCTTCTCCACGGTGGGACAGGCTGAGAAGAAAAGAGGTCAAACGGTCCTTTCTGCCTCACTGGGCAGCGAGTGGGGTGCAGTTATAGTCTGAGTGCCTTTGCTCACCACTGGGTTAGGGGTTTTTCATTGATCCTTCTCTGGCTCAGGAAATACCTATTTTATACTGTGGGCACACAGATCCAATGGGAGAAACTGCTGCCCTTTCTGCCTAAAATACTCCTAAGTGCTGGTAAGTCAGTGGGACAGGGTTTTCAGGCTCCACCCAAGCACAGACTGGAACTGGCTGAGGGATTCCCAGTTTCTGGGTAAATGCAGTAAGCCCTGAGGTAAGGGAAAAAAAAAAACAGTTCTGGAAAAAAAAATTAAATCAAATCCCAGGAGTAACAAGTTAGAGAATTTGACCTGATTTCATAAAGAGTTTTGGGATGACCTAAATATCATTTTCCCAATGACGTTACTGCTCACCAGAACTTCTCCTTCTGATTTTGCAGGCCAGTCAGTTCATTTAGGAAGTTCCTCACTTCAGACTCTGAACAACAATAAACCTAGAGAAGGTCAGATTTTCTTTTTATGGGGCTTGGATAGGAAGGAGCTCACTACGGGCTTCCTCAGCCCACCCTTCCAAAGTCATAGCCTCATTTGCCAGTGTGGCCACCATCACTGCAGACAAAATGACCACACTCATCCTTGTGAACGACATCACCACAAATTAAAGGTGACAAAATGCCCAAAAGAATTGACCTTTCCAGAAGATATAGGAAACATCCACACTCCTTAGCAAAGGGGATGACACAGAATCATCTTCAGACACTGAGCAGAGTGGAAGGGCATCTTGTTGGAGGTCCCACAGACCCCCAACAAGGCAAAGCCGGTGGCAAGGGGCTTGAAACTGGATGATCTTTAGGACAACGGGAAATGGTTTTAAACTGAAGGAGAGGAAGTTCAGACTAGATTTCAGGAAGAAGTTCTTCAGTCCAAGGGTGGAGAGACTCTGAGATCGATTGCCTGGGGAGATTGTGGCTACCCCCTCCCTGGAGGGGTTCAAAGCCAGGTTGGATGAGGCCTTGAGCAACCAAATATGGTTGAGAGGCATCGCTGTCTATGGCAGAGTGTTGGAGTAGACGGCCTCTGAGGTTCCTTCCAACCTGAGCCCATCTGTGATTCTGTGATCCCTTCCAACTTAAAATCATTCCATGATTCTATGATTCGTAGCCAAAGGAAAGCTCAGTCTGCAGGAAGGAATTCCTTTTGGGTCACACCATGATTGAGACCATGACTGTGATGGCCAGCACCACCACAGACTGGCTGTGTCCCTCCTCCGTGGGCATGGCCACCAGTACAACCCCATTAGTGGGGGAGAAGTATTCACTGGGCTCTTTTTCCTCCTTCAGAAAGGTTTGTAAAGGAGTCTCCAGCAGAGCTCTCTGTATGAAAGACTCCACAAAGCCAATAGATTGGATAACCACGGTGCATCCCTCTCTGGGATTTTTAGAGCTGGAAGGCAAGTGCTGTTGGCTATAGGTTTTGACAAGCATTGCAACTGGGATGATGCTCAGAGAGGGGAGATGTAATTAAGCAATGAAGGGGATGCATTGTCGCTGCTGAAGAGGAGTAACTGCCTCTGGGGGCATGGAAAGGCACAAAGTTCTGAGCAACTGCACTCTGAGTGCAGCCAGGGAGGAAACCATGGGGTTAGTTACTCTGCTTGTAAGCCTGGAGGCTGCTGGATCCACCACCACTATCCCTTACAGCCCCACTGAACCACACACCATTCTCACTATCCTAATTCTCATTTTATGGCTTTTATCACCTCTTGGTTTCTTCCAAGAGCCTATCAGTGTAATTGAGAGAGAGTTTCAGTAACTTCCACGTACTCCACACACTTTCACTTCAACTATTACATCTGTGTTCAGTTCTGGCCTCCCCAGTTCAAGAGAGACAGGGATCTACTGAGAGAGTCCAACAGAGAGCTACAAGGATGATGAAGGGACTTAAGCATCTCCTCTATGAGGAAAGACTGAGAGGACTAGAGCTGTAATGAGAGGAGGAATCTCATTAATGTCTGTAAATATCTCAGAGGTTGATGTCAAGAGGAAGGAGACAGACTCTTTTCAGTGGTGCCCAATGACAGGACAAGAAATAATTGGTATGAACTTGAACACAGAAGGTTCCACATACGGAGAAACTTCTTTTTGTGCGGGTGACAGAGCACTGGAACAGGCTGCCCAGACAGGTTGTGGAGTCTTCTGCTCTGGATTTTCAAAACCACCTGGATGCAGCCCTGTGTGACCTGGAGATCCTGCTCTGGCAGAGGGGTTGGACTCAATGAACTTTGGAGGTCCCTCCCAACCCCTAAATGTCTGTGATTCTATAAAGAAAGAGAATATTTGTAGGCAGGGGAGCCCACAGAAACACGGAAGATGCTAGAGGGAGCAGGTGGTGGAGCTACTGGTTATGTGTGTGAGAATGAGACATCTAACACAATTCCAGAGCTTCTACCCTTGACCAAAGAAGCCCAGGCAAAGCCATGCTGTTACAACTCCAGCATGAAGATGCAGGTCCTCTGATTGCATGGAACAACCATAGAATCATTCAGGTTGGAAAAGTCCCCTGAGAACATTTAAGTCCAACCAATAATCCAACTCTACTAAGTTCGCCACTAGATCAGACCTCTCAGCACCGCATCTGAATGATACTTAAACACCTCCAGGCACGGTGACTCAACCCTCTCCCTGGCCCGCCTGTTCCAGTGCCTGACCACTCAGCCAACTGTCAATAATTAGGGGTGCGATGACGGTCACTTTGTACGTGAGCAGCATAGGTGACCCCACAGTGCTGGGAGGATGTGTGAAGTCATTATTTCCACGCTCAAGAAAAGGTCTCCCATAGCAAATCTCAGATCAGGAGGTGGAAACAAGAAAAGGCTGTGGGGAGAGCTGACATTGGAGCAAGCTGTTGCTGTTACTGGGTCACGGCTCTGCTGTTGGCAGCCCAGCTGTAGCACAGCCATTTGTAAGGATGCTGTGCTCAAACGGACCAGTTTGACCTTGGGATGCAACAAGATCTTATGCGCAGGACTCCCCGAGAGCACAGCTACCCGGAGAGAGTGTTGTGGTTTGGAAATCACCAAAATTTTCAGGTTGTGCTTTCATGAAGAAAAATGTGCATTTCTCTCTAAGAGAATGTTCTGGTGACTTGCCCTGGGAGGGGCGGGTAAAACGTTAGACTATAAGAGAGTCAGGGTTCTTCTTTCTCCGGGAGCTTTCCCCCAGCACATCGGCACAGAACTCCGTCTTCCCCCGAGCACTTCCAGGTGGGAGGACGAGATGGGACACAGTGGGACCTGCAGCTGTGGCTCCTTCCCCTGCCAGAGGCAGCAGCTGCCTCCCCTGCCCCTTCTGCCTGGGGGACATAGGCCGAGAAGCAGGCCCTGAGCTGGCCTGGCCCTAGCCCTGGCCTCAGCCTTCGAGTTGGAACAGCGGGCCCCAGATGGAAAGCCCTTCCCTTGGTCACCTTTCAAGGCAGCTGCGTGTAGCAAGAACCATCGAGTGCTGATTCCTCCCCACATGGAGTGACCCAGAGCTGCATCCAGCAACCTGTGGTGAGCTAGAAAATACTCCCCTTTCCCCTGTAACCAAAGCGGGAAGAGGGGGCAAGAGAAAGACAGAACCAGGAGGGGAACGGAACTCTCCCAGCTGCATTTGCGGCAAGAGGGAGGCCCCTGCTGAAGCAGCCATGCAGTCATCGCCATTGTGTGCTCGTTACATGGCTGGCCATGCGGCCACTGTCATTTTTAGCCACTGATCAACTTGAAGAGAGACCGTTTGTCGTTTCTGCCACTGAGGAAAGCTGGAGATGCTCAAGTATTGGGGAAAGAAGAAGCCTCAGGAGAGGCATCTGAGAATTCCTTTGTGCTTAGCTGAACTGTTTGTTCTGAAAGAAGCAGAAGGACTTGAGAATCCTTAAAGCTTTGGTAAGAAAAGAGACTGGGTTCTTTTTAAAAGGCGTGTTCATGGCATTGAGGAATGCAGTTCAGGCTCTGAGAAATCAGGCCTGTCTGATCAGTGTTTTGCCAGACAAGCTATGTTGAAGAACTGAAGAATTTGCCAGTTTGGAACGGCCGAGGGTTTGGCATCTGCAGACCGTGGTGTGCGACTCCGGGGTAACCTATTTACTTGTGGTCTTGAACCCACCACAGAGAGGAACAGGAGGATGTCTCAAGGAATGAGCTTGCCGTGGTGGATCAGATCAGTGCAATCCTGCCCTTACAGAGCAGAGAGAGAAGTTAATCATTTTCCAGGCAGTGGTTCAAAACTGGATCACTGAGAAGAGCTGCTGGGATTCCAGAAGAAATGTTCCCGACGGCCATCAGTGTGTTCCCAGTGACGTACGAGATGCACAAACACACACACGCACCACGTGGCAGCAAGCCTGGAAAAAAAACCCCTCAGCTTTTCTGTGTGCAAAGGTGCTGGGAGAGCCAAAGGCACCGCCAGGGACTCATTAATCTCCAGGACAAATCACAGCTCCCACTGCCCTTCCACGTGTGCTCCCAGCAAAGGGGTGAGGGAGCGGGATATGGAGCCTAGCATCCCCCCTTGGAAGCTCCATGGGGCCACATTCTCTTTCCATAACACTTTTTACATGCTCAGTTTTATGAGTCTTTTGATGACAATCTAAATCCTGCCTGTTCTTCAATAACTCATTAATCTTCCCGATGGAGTTCAGGGAAGTTGCTGTGTAGCAATAAAGCAAAATGTTTGCAGAGCCCGGAGGGAGCACAAAGGAACCAAAAAAAATGAAGGGGGGAAAAAAGAGTGAAAGGGAGTGACTGTTTCTGAGAGAAACTTCCTGCCTTGGAGGGGCTGGGGGCATGCAGGGTCATCTCCATAAACCCCACCTGGAGTCTGATCCTCCCCAAACCCTGCTCACTGAATCACAGGACAAAGAGAGTTGGAAGGGACCTCTGGAGATCATCTAAGTCCAAACTCCCTTCCAGAGCAGAATCCCCCAAAGCAAATCCCACAGGAACAGACCTGATAGGTTTGGGATTTTTCCAGAGCAGGAGATTCTAGAACTAATCTGGGCAGCCCGGGCCAGGGCTCTGGTCCCCTCACCAGTAGTAAGTTCTTCTTTAAGGTTAGATGGAACCACCTGTGCTCCAGTCTGTGCCCAGTGCCCCTTGTCCTGTCAGTGGGCACCACTGTAAAGGGCCTAGTCCCGTCCTCCTGACACCCACCCTTTAGACGCTTCTCAGCCTTGATGAGATCTCCTTCAGTTTTCTCCTCTCCAGGCTGAACACCCTCCAGCTCTTTCAGCCTCTCCGCTAAGGCAGATGCTCCAGCCCCAGCACAGAGACTCTCTCCAGTAGCTGCCTGTTCTTCTTGAACTGGGGAGCCCGGAACAAGACACACTGTTCTAGGTGCTTCTTAATGCACCCAAGGAGCCCGTTGGCCACTTTCACAGACTCAATAGTGTTGGAAGGGACCTCCAAAGGCCATCTAGTCCAATTCCTCTACAACAAGCAGGGCCATCACTCACCAGACCAGATTGCCCAGAGCCCCGTCCAGCCTGACCTTGCATGGCTCCAGGGATGGGGCCTCCACCACCTCTAGGTAGCCTGTTCCAGAGATCCCCCACCCTCAGATTCAAGAACTTTGTCCTCATATCCAGTCTATGTCTAACCTTTGCCTCTAACAGTTGTGAGAAGAACGTTCCACTCACTTCAAAATCAAGATCAGCCTCAGAAAGGGGCTGATCAGCCTCTGCACCATCACCTTGATGGCCCAGGAGTCTTCTGTGTGACTGAGCTTTGGGGAGCAGACACCAGCAGTGCTCATCACTGCTCCCCTCCGACCCAGTGTGGAGGACAGAGGGGAGGGGTTCCAGTGGTTCCCAGCAGTTTCAGTAGCAAACCCCACCACTCTGTTTGCAATTTTGCTGCTGCTTTTCCAGACCGAAGAATAAAACATCTCTGTCTGTCTCATAGCCCTGCCTCTCCTCATACAGAGGGCACTGATCTCACAGGACCAGTGTCTCAAAAGCCGTTGAACCCCCACCACACCAAGCCCAGCTCATCCTGTCCTGGCTTTACATCTGACCTGGTTGACTGAGAACAGAAGTAAGGAATTCCATGCCCCACTCTGACAGGAAAGGAAAAGTCATTGTCACAGTCCCTCACGCTTCCAGGCCCCTATAAAACTGATGTCAACCATATGTGAGCGTGTGGGTTGTGTGGAGAGCACGTCCCATGCTGCTCCTCAGCCATAGCAGCAGCCAAAGGATGGAAAAAGTCACCTTCAACCCAAGAGTCCTAAGCCATGATGAGAGAATAAGGAGATGCCTGAAAAAATAAATCTTCTGGGCTACAGTCCTGGAGAAAAATGGTAGCAAGAGGGATAAAAATTGGCACAGTGTGAACACAGATCTAGGGAAAAGTCCAGTTACTGGCCACTCCCAGTTGACACTAGCAGAGCTCTCAGTGGAAAAATGAGGGGGAACTCAGTGTCTGTCTAGACACCATAAATACAAGAGTCTTGTAGTTTTAATCTGAATCCCTGTGTCTCTGATCCATCCTTGGCACATGAGTATCTCAGAAACATCCCGACGCAGGACACCTCTAACCCCAGAGCTCTGCCTCTCCCGTACAGACGTTATGTTCTCCCCTTTCTTCATGAACACAACGTTCTGGCTGTTCCCGGTGACAGGACTGCACCAGACAAGCTAAAGGTCGTGGAAGAGAAGGAAAAATTCCTTCTCACCGATAGGTTCCTGGGACACTCTTTGCGCCCTTCATGAGAGCCATCACAGTACTAAGTGCTCAAACACCCCCCGAGTACCACGTGTGGTGCCAGCAGCTCACCTAAAGCAGTAGGAACCTTGAGAAGCCAGCCCAGAGGCCACCTTCTTGTCACTGCAGCCCGATGACCACCAGCGACGGTCAGCTCTGGAATGGCTTGGGTGGGAAGTGACCTCAAAGACCATACATTTCTGGTGCCTCTGCTGCCACTGTTGATGAATTGGGAGAGAAAAAATGTACAGTGAGAACCTGATAGTTACCCATTCTGGCCAAAGAGCAGCTAGTTAGAGTGACAGAAGTTAGTTCTGCTTCATGCTGGACAGTCAGACCCTGAGTGATGGAACGGGTCAGAGCTCTCAGTGACAGCACAACCACCAGGTGCTTGATAAATAAGGGTGGGCGCTACCATCACATCAGCCAGGTGCCCCCACTTGGATGAGTACACAGCCCCAGGGTTTCCACAGTGCTGAGCTCTGTGCTCCCTGTGCTCCTACAAGAGTGTTCCCTGCTTCTTGGCAGGGCAGGAGCACAGTGCTAACACTCTGGAAAACGATTATGGACAGTCCTGAGCCTGCTGCTGGTATCAGCAATGGGTCACCCTGTAGCATACAACAGGGCTGCTGCTCCAAGAAGGGACTTGGAAGAGGCACTGCTGGGGCAGGTGTGTGGAGCCTGGCTGTTGCTGCTGTGAAGTTCCATAGCTGTAATTAAAAACACCAGCAGCAACATTTTCTCTGTGTACTCTCTCACAGGAACCCTTGCATGGTCAGTTTATCATGGTCAGCAGAGAGAGAGAGAGAGAGAGAGAGAGAGAGAAGGGTGACCCAGGAGTTTTCCATCCCCTCATGAGGAGGAGGAACCAGACAGTCTGTTGTGCATTCCCCAGGAAGGAACTCAAACCCCTCTTGTGAACATCCAGTGTCCCACATCCTCCCGCCAGCACCATCCCGCTGACATTTTTCCTGCTGGGATGAGATGCAGCTGTTGCAGGCAGCACCACAGCAGCCTCATTCCATGTTGCTCAGGGATGGAGACATCACACGTTGGCCCAGGCTGGGTCTCACACCACGGTAAAGTTCTTGAATTTGTTGGTTCCTCCTCTGAGTAAAAAGAGTAAAACTCACCCGTCTTGTCTCACTTTCTGAGCTCAGCACCCTTAAGTCCTCAGCAGAGTTACTCTCCCATCAGCCTCATGCAGCAAAGACACTGCTCCTGGAGAGTCTGCACCAAATTGTTACTTTCCAGAGGGCCACAGAGAACCTGGAGCAGAAGAGGGAACTGAGTTTAGTCCCACACATCCCAGCGCTGCTCACCAGCACCTCCTATCAGACAAGGGAGAAGACTCTGTGACACACCTGAGGAGGAGGTCCACTGGTATGAGCTGTGTTCTGCCTAACAGTGGCCATTGTTGCCAATGGCTACTGCAGCATCTAGTTGAGCCTAAAACGTTTGTTGTCCCTGGGTGAGACAGTTTATTTGCACCATGTCTTCCACCTGAGCATCATGAACATCTCGTGTCCATGGAGAATATGTGTTCTTGTGGACAGATTCAGGAGAACCCACTGTGAGGGGAGAGAGGTTTTGTGGTGATTTCTAATACATGAAGCTCCTGGCCTCACTCACCAGTGTGTGACCTGTTGGTTTTTCCTGGGACAGTGGGGTCTCTCGTATTGCTTAAGCTCTCCTCCCTGATTAAGCCTCTCTCTGGTCCAGAGCAGGGCTGTCCTGGGAGATTCTGCACCTGGGAAAGGTACAAGGTTGGTACCCCGACTTCCATTCACCAGCAGGTGCAGCCCAGGAGTGAGTGACCTTGCAGGTATCAGGGTAGGACATAGTGGAGACACTTAGGGCTGTACCTGAGCCAGGTCCTACCACGCATCCTGCTGTGACAAATCTGAGAGCCGCCACTGCCATTTGTTTCACGAGATGGTTCAGTGGTTCAGGGTTGTAGGGTAGATGGTCAGACTTGATGATCTTGAAGGTCTTTTCCAACCTTGGCGATTCTACGATTTACAGTCCGTCTCAGAGCCAGACCACGTAGAGGTGCCGCACACGGGTACTGCCTCGTGCTCTGCCAAGGATGATGCACATCAGTGACTCCAGCGAGCCAACTGCCAAGAAATGGGAGACTAATTGCCACCTTCTTTTCAGGCAGGGCACATTTGTAGAAACAAAGCCATCTCCATTCAGCCAAATTACAGACAATTATCGCTGCCCTCTGGTCAAGGTTTATTAGCTCTGAGCGTGATTCACCTCAGGATCTGAAGCTCAGTGCAACCCCCCATCAGTTTTTCCTGGTAAAAACAAGATGATTACCTTGTATTCCCGCCTTGCGCTTCTCAACAGTCAGAAGGATTTTTACATGAGCTTAGGGAGGGCAACTTTCTTCCTTCCATCTGTAGTAGGATGAACAGTGGTGCTCCTCTTTTGGAGTGACAGCTACCTGGATGTCTTGGGTCATTGGGTTGTCTTCAAGGCATTGTCACAGTCAGCTGGGCATCCAATTGACGTTTAGAGCCAAAACACTTGATTTAGCCCCCTTCCAGAACACTGATTTGGACACAGACAGATATTCTGCACAAAGACAAAACACCCTAAACAAAGACAAACACACCCCAAACCCACATGTGGTTTCTTTAATCCCCTGAGCCAAGGGGAGCACCGTCACAGTCTGCAGGAAGGTGCCATTTTCACTCTTCAGACTCCAGAGCTCATGGTGTTTCCCTTTATAGCAGCTCAAGAAATCACTGGAATAAGCTGGGTTTTGATCCATTAAACAGAGCTGTGATTTACAGTTTGTCCTGGTTTTCCTTCTTATCAGCAGCACTGCCAGAGCCTCTTGATTTATGGTGATGGAAACACCTAGGCAGCAGCATGGACAGATGGAGGAGATGCAGCCCTAGCGACCCACGCTCCAGGACACATGTGAGGGTATCCCAGAAGAGTGAATTGCTGCTGATGGGGAGAACTTTGGGTCTATGGGAGCTTGTGAGCAGCCCCCAGAGTTATTGAATAGGGAGGGAATGAAGAGTAGAGCACAGGAGAATAGAGTGTGGGAAAGGGAGCAACCTCCAGCTACCCCATGCAAGAGTCTTGGGTTGCACGTGGGACCCTGTGACAGCTCCAGGGAGACATGGAAGTGCAAAGGTGCCTCTAAATGCTTCTGCCCTGCATCAGGAGCCAGAATCCCAACACTTCCCCCTGCCCGAAAAGCTGGAAAAGACACAGCAGCAATAAGACCCAGGGTCAAAACTTGTGCCAAATCCCGCTACAAACCATGGCCAGGCACCAGGAATCCAGTGGGAACAGAGTCCTGCAGCAGATACTCACCCAGAACCTTGACCCTGTCACACCCCGCTGGCCGTGACACCAATTTAACAGCAAAACCTCAAAACACAGGCTTCTTTCAAGAGGCTGAAAAAGCGACAAAATATTTTCATCACAGCTTGTTGGCCTCCTCCATGGCTCACCAGTAGTCCCAGCTGTGGGTAGGAGGATGCTGGGGATCAGCAGCAGCAGATTTTTCCAGTGTCCCCCAGCACAGCACAGACCCAGGGCAGATGTGGAGCAGCGGGCTCAGCCCCACCATGAACCAAGGATGGGAGGAATCCTTGCAAAATGGGGCCCAGAAAGGGATCCCAGAGAGATTTTGCCTGGTTTCATTACTGGAGAAACGACGTGATGTAGCAAAGAAAGACGGGAACTTCTCCAGGAAACGTGGGTTTCTTTATTTAAATAAAAATTAGTGCCAGTAGAAACAATCAGCGTTAAATACAAGAGACAATTATGTACACCTCGCCACTCTGAATTATCTACACTGGGGGTCTGGGGTTGGCTTTACAGAGGCACAACACGTTTATACCCGAGGTACGAGGACGACAGAGAAAGCAATGGAAAATGTGACAACTCGCCCATGTCCGTCTCGCTTGGAAAGTTTTGGGATTCAAGTGATTCCAGGCAAAGTGCCAAGCTCAATGTTGGCTCCTTTCAAAACTTAAAACAGCCCCCAAAATTAAAAAAAAAAATACAAAAAAAAAATGTGAAAAAGCTTTTCTATGGTCTGAGCCAAAGTTCAGCTGCAGACGATGGAAAAAACTCCCAGTGCCGTCGGGTCTACCCTGGACCAGGCTCTTCCCCACTCAGCACAACAGAGCTGTCATTCTACTGCGGGGAGGATGCAGCAGCCTCCAGTGCATCAACCCTGCAAGGGGACAGTGAAACCTTCCCGGCTCCTGGCAGGCTCCAGCGCTGGTGGGTTTAAGAGCAGGAAACTCCACGGTGGGGGGTGAGGTCTTTATTGCTGTGCAGTGAGGCCCTGGTGCTCACAATCTGAACGTAAGTTGCAGTCACTATAAACCAGGAGGCTGCCTGAAACGTTGACTGTTTTTCAATGTCTGTCTTTCTCAGCAGTGCAATGGGTTAGTAACTCACCTCACGAGTGCTTCCAAAGAGAAATCACTGCACCACAGTTCTGGGGCAGGGGGGCAGTTTGTGCTGGGCTGAAATAGTTACGCTGGACGTTAGGGAAACACAAAAGCCTTGTGCACATCACCCAGAGTCAGGAGGACTTGGGTGGAGGCAGGATCTCACCCTCCTGAGGTTATATCCCAAACCGTGCTTATTTTTCAAGGGGGCTGTGACAGACCAGTCAAGTTTGTTCAAGGCTTTCCACATCTTACACCCTGCGGTGAAGATCTCTGGATGTCTCCTTCAACTCTGCCTTTAGCCATCAAACGGGCACGTCTTTAAAGAAACCCACAACAGCAAAAAAAAAAACAAACCCCAACCAAAACCACCACTTTTTCTCAGCTGAAGGGGCTGGATTGCAGCACAAGTTGGAGGAGCTGACCTACAACTGGAGCAAAGACAGGTAACAGCGGTGGGGATGTGCAGCTGGGCTTAACAAACACCCTGGAAAAGCAGTGCCTCTCTTCTAGGGTATTTTCTTCCCTCCTTCTTCCATTCTTTCTGTGCCTCCAGCCACGCTGCAACCTCTCTTCAGCCACAACATTCAGCTCCTGAGGCCTCGTGGAGCAAATCTGCTGCCAGCTGTGGTCTGTTCTAAGGGAAAACCCAGTAAAAGCGCTTGTGGTCTATGGGGGCTTTCTGCGGGTGAGTGTTACCCGCTGCCTCGAACAACCAGGCACCGGCTTTGGGGTAAACTCCCTAGGCACTTGCTTTAGGGTGACTTCTCTAAACACCCTCCAGATTGCTGCAGAGCTCCCAAACACACAGAGACAAGCCAGTGCCAGTTACCCCGTTAGAAGATACACACACACACACTCTCCTCGCTCTTAGCTCTCATAGTAAGAGTCATGGAAAAATGAAAATGAAGCATCCCAGTACATATCAGGGTCGTGTCCCACCACGTCCTTGTCCTGCCAGCTCTCGGGATCAGCTCAGCCCAGGGGCACACAGGTACCTGGTTCAGAGTTCACTGGAGAGTAGGAAAGTAAAACCTCAAGTTCTCAGGAGGAGCTCCGGTCCTGCTTTGGCAGCTGCTCAAGGGGAGCCCCGTGGGTGCTAGGAGTTCCGGTGGATGTTCTCTGCCGAGCCCTCACTGCTCTCATTGAGGAGAGTTTCTGATGCTTCCCCCAGCTCAGCATCCAGCACTTCCTCCTGGATGGTGAAGTGCACATCTGGGGAGGAGGACTCAGAGCTCACGCTGCTGCCTTCCATGGAGCAGATGGCACAGGACAGGGAGGGCACCATGCTCTCCTGCAGCATGTTCAGCATCACAGGCACCTGCACTGACCTCAGCCCCGAGATGGCTGGGACGGGCTTCACGGCTTCTCCCCATTCCTTCTCCTCGTCTTTGTAGAGCAGAAGCAAGTTGGTTGTCTTCTCCTTTCTCTTGGATTTCATGTAGCCGAGCATTATCCCTATCAGGAAGATCCCGTAGAAGGACATGACGATCAGGATGTAAAAATACTCATTGCTGCTGCTCTTCTCCGTGCTGTGTGGTCCAGCTTCCAGCATAGCCTGGGTCACGTTTGCACGGTCCATCTTCAGCATGGAAAGGGTTTTATCCCAGCTGCAGCCTGGAGGAGAATGTGCACGTCACACATAGCCTCAAACTGCAGAGCAAGGGTGTAAAAGAGATGAGAAGATCCCCCAAACTATCCCCCGTGAGCTTGCAAACCCCACACCTGGCTGAGGCGTGCAGGGTGTCCTTCCTCTACCCTAACACCACCTAGAAAACACAAGGGGGAGAAAATACCTCACATTCAATCATACCCAGCTCTATACTTAACTCCCCCAACCCTGTGATTAAAGAGGAAACCTACAACAGAAATACTCTGCTACAGGCATAATCCTGCCCTGCTCGACCAGAAAAGTGGGGAAGAAGTCAGAAGCAAGACAAAAACAATCAGAAAGCAACTTACGTGGGTATGGAAATAATTCCTGCTCCTGCAAAGCTCCAGAGACCTTCCTGCATCAGCAGCCGGGGCTTCTGAAAACTTTCCTCTGCTGCAGCCGCAATAAATAGCCCTCAAGAGTTGTCTCATCACGTGCTTTAGGGGCACAGTTTATAATAGCTTTGTGTTGGAGTCAACAGATGAACTTGAAGGATTGCAGTTCAACCCGCTGAACTCCTCACAGCTGTGAAAAGAAAAAGGGTTGGGAAGCCGGATTTTACTCTTTCCTCACCAGTTCAGCACTGGGCTTCTTCCAGCCTCCTCAAGCTGCTCCCAGCTCCTCTGACCAGTTACCCTAAGGAAGGGAAAACACACAGATTGCTGGTCTGTGTTTGTCAGAGAAGAGAGGGAAATGTGGATTAGAGGGAAATGTGGATTAAAATCCACTTTATATTTTTTACATTAATATATTTACCTATTAATGTATTTATAGGGTGGATTAAAACCCACATTATAAAAGAATTAAAACTATTATAAACAGTAGACACTATCAAGTTCTCCACAAGTCTCATAGAAACTGTTCTCCCTAGAGAGATGAGTGGGGTTTCTTGGCCTGGGGCTAGACGCAGCTTGGCACAGCGGTGACTTCACCTCATGCCACAAGGAACGCTACTGTAGAGCGCTGGGCCAGGGGTCTCAAGTGGGTTTTTGGATGGAAGGGTGCTGGTGCCACCTCACTTTGGCCTTCAAAGCAACAGCTAGGGCCTCTTGGTTGTTCCCATGACCAGTGGGAGGGTGCATATGCCTCCTCTAGGGACCAACATCGAGCTCCTCAAGTTTGCAGCTCCCTTCTCCCGCTGTAGAAGCAGCCAAGAGCTACATGGTCTACATGACCTTGATGCACAAAGAGCTCAGGACCAGCAGGTTGGGGCAGGCTTGAGCACCACAGGAGGGTAACAACTACTGGGCAGAGCTGGGATGCAGAAACTTGTGGTTCCCCGAATTTCAGTCATTTCAGCAGTACAGGAGGCTGCAAGACCCCCTTTCACCACGTAAGCACCAGTAGAGGCCATGGGAAGAAGGAGGCCCAGCTTGCACCTTGGGGATTTCACTTCCTTACTCCTCTCCCATTGCTGTCCTTCACACACAAAGCCCAATTAGCCAGGCCCCCACACGTGGGTGTCACCCCTTCTGCTCAGCCTCAAGGATGTTTATGGAAGGGAACGCTCCACGTCCAGTGGGGGGCCAGCTGGTGCTGGAGTTTCCCAGCAGTGGGCCTGGGCTGTTCTTGCCCTACAGCCACTTGATGTTTCTTCACGTAGATGGCAAATCCTTCCCCACAGCCCCTCTGAGGTGAAGGCAGGATTAACCCTCCTTCGTGAGTGGGAAGAAACGAGAAAGGGGAGTGCAGCAACTTGAAGAATCCACAGCAGACTTGTGTCTGCATCTGGAACCAACATTTTCCATCGTTTTTCTGAGCGACACCACAAGGGAAGGAAAAAGTGACCTTATCCTGATTGCCTCCTCTGCCCTCTAGAACAGAGGATCCACCCTTTAGGATGCCGGGTTTATCTCCTCACATTCCCATGCGATAGCTCAGGAGCTGTTGATGTTGGACTAAGGTCTACTGGGATTTCATCTGACAGCATCTGTCTGCAGCACCAGCCTGCCAAGTTTGGATTCCTCATCCCCACTGCTGACAAGGCGGCAGTGAGAGCAGGTTGTGGGCCCCAGCAGAACTCAGGGCAAGGCTCTGGATTGTCCATCTAAATTGGGGGAATCTTAATTCCACATCTTTCTCGGCTCTGTCCCCCCCATCCAGCTCTGGAGATGTGGAATTTGAAAGATGAATGTGTTGGGTTTTACCCTCTCTTGCAGGACCTCCGCAGGGTGCTGAGGGAATACCCAGCACTGTGGGGTCAGTAACAGTCGGCTCAGTACAAAGGGAAATCCCTTCTCTGTGCCCATCCCATGAAACCAGCTCTGAAGCTGGTACTGGGAAGAAGAGCAGTCAAAGCTGTCCTGATGCCTCCACAGACCATCACTCACCTTAACATGAAAAGCACTCTGAGGTTACAGAACATTTCAGGTTGGAAAGACCTGTAAGATCACTGACTCCAACCACCAACCCAACCATCCCAAGCTCCCAGCAGTGAGCAGAGGCAGATTAGCTCTCTTGCAGGTGAGGGGCCTCTTATTTGCTCCAAAGCTTCACGTTCCTCTTGCAGGTGACGCTCCAGCCCCCTGAAGATGAGCAGAAAGACGATGGCATTGCATGATTGCATGTCACCATCGCCAAACCCTCTCTGCAGTGTGTGGCAACTCTTTGCCACCTGTTAGCCCGAGACTCCAAGAAACATTTTTCAAAGCTCTGGAAAGAATCCCTGAGTTTTCTACAGACATGAACAGGAGGGATGGGAAGACACAAGGGTATAACGACCTGAAAACCATAAGCCCCTTGCTGACTGGTGCCGTACATCAGCGTTCCCCAGCTGTAACATCCTCCAGAAGCTGTATTTTGGTCTGATAGCAACATCTAGAAAACGGAAGTCTTTAGTCTTTTGATTCCAAACAGCTTCTGCTGCCAATTACATTGCAGGCCTGCTGGATCGTGGCAAAAATATTGATTAATTGGGAAGAATCTGGTTTTTTGGAGTTGAGGTTACCAGCTTTTTCTTTTTTGAGGTCTCTTTCTTTCAGATCCACTTTTTGGCCCCAAAATTTGCAGAATTGACCTGGAAATTTCACTTTTGCAGATCTTTCCAGCAGCTGCCTCTCACATTGTTCCTCTTGGCTTTCATTGCATTGATCCCCACAGAGGCCATATAATGTTTCAGCATCATCCTCATGCTGTTGGCTCCCACCTTCCTCAGGTTGATAAAGCAGAGCTGTGGCCAGGCACTCCAGCAACTAAAGTCACATCATTGCCAGATTTCTTGTCTCAAAGTCCCCAGTCTCCTCAAGAGCAGCAACCTCCATCACCAAAGGACACAGAAGATGAGTCTAGAAACATCCCACGGGGTGGGAATTCATCACAGCACAGTGTAAAGGACCCTTTTATCTGAAGGAGAACGTGAGGATGGGCAGAAAATCAAACATAGACAGACTCTGTTACAAAGACAACATGAGACATCACAGAACATTAGGGATTGGAAGTGACCTCGGAATATCATCTAGTCCAATCCCCCTGGCAGAGCAGGATCACCTGGACCAAGTAGCACAGGAACACATCCAGGCAGGTTTTAAATGTCTCCAATGAAGGAGACTCCACAACCCCTGTGGGCAGCCTGTTCCAGTGCTCTGTCACCCTCACTGTGAAGTTCTTTCTCATATTGATGTGGAACCTCCTATGTTCCAGCTTACACCCATTGCCCCTTGTCCTATCGTTGGATGACACTGAGCAGAGCCTGCAGGGTCCATCCTCCTGACACCCACTCTCTCACCCTGCAGTCTTCTTTTCTCCAAGCTAAAGAGACCAGCTTAAACGTCCTTAGAGACTTGAATGACTCTCTGCAGGCTGCCACGGAAAATGTATCTCTGACCCTTTGTTATGGCCATAATCCATGGTCTGATGCAAGATTTCTCTCTCGTTTTCCAGTCAGGGAGTTTTTCAGGCTAAAGACCCCAAGCCCCAGCTGTTAAGAGGCTCCCTCCTATGATTTCCATTCACACTAGAGCCCAGGAGCTGGGCTGGACTCCACAAGGGAAGGCACACAGACGGAGATGTTGGTGCCCTTGGTTTGCTCTTTCATGTAAAGACCTGCCTCAATGAGATGAGCCAGAAGTCAGGGGAACTTTTGTCTCAGCTGCAAAACACAATCACAGAAACATTTTGGTTGGAAAAGCTCTTTGAGCTCCTTGAGTCCAACTGCCCCCCCAGCACTGTAAGGGCCCCACTAACCCCGGTCCCTTAACCCACATCTCCATGGCTTTGCAACCCCCTCCAGAGATGGTGACTCCCTGGGTAGCCTGGGCCAGGCCTGGGGAACCCTTGTGGGACAGAAATTCTTCCTTAGGGCCAACCTCACCCTCACCTGGACCGTTTACTCTTGTCCTTTTGTTTATTCCTGGAGAGAAGAGACTAACCCCCACTTCGCTCCAACCTCCTGTCAGATCGTTTGAGGAAGCAAGAAGGTCTCCCCCTCAGCCTCCTTTTCGCCACACATTCACTCAGCTGCTCCTCAAATCACTCATGCTCAAGCCCCTTCCCCAGTCCCATTGCCCTTCTCTGGACACATTCCAGCCCCTCAATGTCCTTCTGAAACCCCACTGAGGACCTGATCCAAAGTTCCTTGAAGTTCAAGTCCCTTAAAATTAAAGGCAGCACCTGCTCCTTCCAACTTCTGCACAACTCAAAGTCATGTTTTAGTCTTTAAGAACCACCTCAACAGCAACACATCACGCACTCATCTCCAGAGTAGGGACTGAGCAGCAGCCCAACGTAATCACAGAATCCCAGAATTACTGAGGCTGGAAAAGCCCTCTGAGCTCATCCAGCCCAGCCCAGGACCTAACATCACCACA
>JAOXOE010026544.1:0-21358 GCA_028565055.1 Phoeniculus purpureus
TGAACAGCCCCAACTCTCTCAGTCTGTCCTCATAGCAGAGGTGTTCCAGCCCTCTGATCATCCTCGTGATCCTCCTCTGCACGTGCTCCAGCATGTCCACATCCTTCTTATAATAAGGGCTCCAGAACTGGACACAGCACTCTGGTACTCCAGAATGATACCACAAAATCATTTAATGGCAAAGAAAATAAAGGAACATGAAATGTTTCTAAGTCTGAATTTCAGTAAATTCAGATATTGAGTTAGATGTCTTGTTGCATGGTCCATGCAGGTCGACTCGTGTAGGTTCTTTTACGGCAACCTCAAAGTGCAAAACACAAAAGCAAGGCAACCATGCCAAGGGGGTTCAGTTTCAATTGAAGAGTGAAATTTTATTGTTTTATCCTAAAGAAGTTGTGATAGAAATAAAAGAATGATGAAAAATGGAGAAAGAGTAAAGTAAAGAGGAGAAAGAGGATAACAGCTACCGCTGCAGGGTCCCAGGCAGCATTCATTGGCCTTTTGATATTCTGGGCAGCGTTCCACCAGTCTTCTGATATTCCAAGCGATTCTTGGTAGGGGAAGCTTCCAAAAACTTTCCCGAAAGCTTGTCCCAAAGACTTACCCACAAGTTTGCCCCCAGTTTGGTTGCTAAGGAGCCATCTTTTATGCCAGGCAACACACCTTGCTCCACCTCTGTCCTATAGAGCTCTGCCAATCTCCATCTTCTCAAGCCAGGCTTCCACACTTGTCCAAAGAGGAGGGTCTGAGAGCTCTCCCTAGAGGCAGTGGCTTTTTGCCAGGAGGTGTGTTCTGCTATGATAATGAGCAAAGTCCACGTGTCCACGTGAAGACATCAATGTCAAGGTGGCCTTTGGTGATCAATCTTCCTTGATAGTCTGTTATCTGTTCCACACCAGGTAGCAGGGAAATAGCACCACACAATTAACTGTGTGGCGTAGGTATTCCTGGCTCTTTCTGCTACGGTAGTTTGATTAGTTTCTAGGTACCTTCTTGTACCTTAGTGTCCAGTTCTGTACCTTTAGTGTCCAAGTCCATGATGACCACGTTGAGGCATTTCTGATCAACTCTTGTCCTCTATGTTTCTAGTCAAGTGAAGGTTGGAGAGCAAAAGGAGGTAGAGAGAAACTCAAAGTTTTGCTTTAAAGGATTGTTTTGACAGAGCACATAATTTGACTAATATCGCCTTCTTAATGAGCTTGAATTTTGAAGATCATATTTATCAGCTGTTCGTCTTTGATATCTTAGAAGTAAATCTAAGTCATCCACCAAAATATGTGTTAACTTGAAAAGTGTCCTCAAAGGGTAAATTGCAGCTAACTATTTTCACCCTGAGCGTGTGTATAACAATGAATAAAAAAGTCCACAAAAACCCCCCAGTAGACAAAATCAGGATATGAACCAGAGATTCTTATAAATTAAGAAATAATCTATGTGAAACTGTTTTTGAGTAGCCCTTGCCCACTGCTTTATGCCTATGGCCAGGACTGTATTACTATGTTTGTGTTGTTTCATGTTATTCAACATTTAATTTCACTGTGGATAGAACTGGATGCTATTTTGATTGTACTGCAATGTCTTAGACATCCATGCAAGAGGGCTCAGGGGATCTGGTGTAGCACTTTGCTAGAGATGTAGCTTGGGATGAGGAAGGGTACCTGAAAGCATGGCAAGTGACACAAACCACACGTAATGAAGCAGGCGAATCTAACCCCTCCTTGGCAGCAATTTGTACAGAATTACTCAGCATCGGAAGATGCTTGTGTGACTTTACACTGACGTTCAATTTTGCTACTCAATATCCTCATCAAGCATTGTCAGCATTCTGTTTTCCTCTCATTTAGATGATTTATGATTATTTTGAATTACATATGTGCTAGTAGAGAGTCTTAACAGACTTTACTGAAAGCTTCCTTCTACAGTGAAGAACTGTCTTATATTCTTAGCCTTTTTTTAAAGATCTTGTTAAGGGGCTAATTCTTTCAAGGACCTCTACTCTTACCTCCTGAAAGCGTGATTTCTTTAAGAGACTTTGGCACCTTTACCAAATTGTAATTTTTTTTGGAAACACAGGCAGAATAACCAACCTCATCTGTCTGCTTGGTGTCACTTCTGAACAGAGAGATTTCAAAAGTCTGTGAACATCTTCCGTAGGTTAAATCCATCTTGATTTGTCTCTGTTTCACTGCATCTTTGCACTCCATCTACTGATTTGTTCTTTTGTGTAGTTTTTATCATTTCTTTCTAGAGCAGCTCAGATTGTCTGTTCCATTTCTTTGCATCGAAAACCCTTTTAAAAGTTGATGCCACTGCATCCAGTTGCTGGTCTGCAGTCCCCTACCAACAAAGATGTGTTAAGTGATGAGTTGATCCTTGATAGTTAATACTTTACCTTATCATGTTTGAGTCCCTTCAGATCTTTTGGGTGAATGATGTCTTTCATGATTTGCTTCTACTCGTTTTATGGATCTATCCTAAAATCTTTTCTACCAGCAATTCAGGGTGGTTCTTAACCGTGACATGTAAAAAAATATGAAGAGTTTTGAAAAAAGCGCTAATCCTTATCACAGACAAAATTATTAGACATTTGGGAAATGAAGGATTACAAAAAGTGTGGGGTTTTGGTAATAATGAAAGATTAAGTAGTTTTAAAATTGTCTTATTGAAATTAATAAATGCAACTTGGAAAAAAAAAGTAAAATAACTAGACACATAACTGGGGCAGAATAATCCCTGGAGCATAAAGAGGAGGATAAATAAAACAAGTTGTGAACAGCCAACACATGAAATTAAAGGCTATGAGAGAATGAAGGAAGGAGCGTAAAGTTAGGACAGAAAATAGCATACGACAGAGAACACAAATGCTGATGTTCAGGTTATTGGTGTGAATGTGCATTGAATCGTAGAATCAGAGAATCATTAGGGATTGGAAGGGACCTCGAAAGATCATCTAGTCCAATCCCCATGTTCAAGTCCACTAGGATTAATTGCACATATCTGTATCTCAAGGATGATGAAAGTACAATGAAAATGGAGTAGTTTGGGTTTTTTCATGAGTGCTCTGTTATGCTGGAAAAATGTTGATTTTCCATTCTTTTCCATTATTGCACCTTTTACTGCAAAACATCTTATTAAAGCATGAGAGCTACACACCAGCTATGCAGTGAGTTACTCTTACACTCTGGGGTCCTAAAACCCCCATTCACCTCTCCACTCTGAAGTGTACAAATGATACCCACCTTGCAAGAGAATATATATGTATGTGTATATACATATATGGTTTTGTGTATTTCTGCTCTGAGTGCTTGATGCAAAATGCACATATCAGTTATACCAATATATGCTGAAGTTACAGCATCATTCTTAAACTCAGCCTCTTTGGAACTGTTGCTTCTTCACAGAGTGCTGTCACTGGTATATTTGCTATGGATTGGCTCCAGATAGAATGTCAACAGGAAGAGTTGCCGTTTATGGATGTGAAGTATAGGTGCACTACTACAGGTTTGATGCTCTTTTGCACATGAGCTTATCATACATAAATAAATCTCTCTCCATGGATTTACTCATGATCAAAAGCCATAGAAATGTCAGTCAAGCTCGGCTAGAGTGAAGTAGAGGTCAAATACTGGGTCTGTCCTAGACTGATACTGAGTGGAAAGTGTGTTTTTATTAGCAAGGAAACTTTTTCTGCCCACCTAGTTGCAGAGAACACCCTGGTGGCAAATAAAAGAGCAAGAAACTGAAGTATCATTGCTGAATTCTTTGAGAATAGTCCCACAACCAATTCTGTTACTACTCAAAATCTTGTTTGATGAAACAGCAAAAATAAGATGTCACAGAAGGCTATTGATGTCCAGCATTTATGAGTGACTTGTTCTTGGTTACTTCTGTTTTCTGAAACGTACATGGTTGCATGCTCCATCAGTATTGTTGCTAACACTGGAAACTTACATAGAATAATTTTTCAGATTTATCTAGTAGTGGATCTTTTACAACTTCTTTTGGAACTGATTAACGATACTATTATTGAACTCTGGTCTGACAGTTCTCCCTAGGTACTCAGGCAACGTTTCTCCTTGCTTGGTTCCTGAACACACACCTAAATCCATTTCGTTGCCATACATTCCATACTGGGTAGCTGACAATAATATGTGTTAGTTCTTATTTAAATGTGACAGAAAACTGAATCTGCGTGCATATGGGAAGGTTGGGCTGTCTCTAGTTTTTTCTTGGTTGGCTTGTTTTTATTAATGACAGAATGGCTCCCATCTGTTAGTCACCTCGTGTTTTTGCATGAAGTAGAGAGCTTTCGAAATAAATACATTTTTAAGTATCTACTTATTTGTTTTTTGTGGTATTTCCCCGTGTATCAGTTACATTGATCATTTAGTTTATTTCTGCTTCATTTTTTAGGATTCTTGTAAAATCAGTAATGTCATTTTGGAATGCTGGGTGCTTGGATCTAATCTGCTCCCTGTGTGAAAAAGGCGGTCACTGTTTGGTGATAACCCAAAGAGTACTGTGAGTACTGTGGGTACTCAGACCAAATTTTGCTATTCATTTTACATCAGTTCTTCACACACCTGTATGTGAACAGTGCTGAGAAAGAATACAAAGTTTTTCCTTTGAAAGATGAGACACAACGTTGAGACAAAAATTATTGAAGCGCCTTTGAGCCTTAATTGTTGAATTCCATCTTTTTTACAGAATATGCTCTTGTGGTGGTCAGCAGAGTTAAAACAGATAATCCTCTATGTAGATTACATGTAGAAGTGCACCAGAAGTTTGAACGGGTTTATTAATGCCCTAAGAAATGCCAAGCTCTGGAACACAGGGGAGCACGCTGAGGTGAACACATAACTAATACTAGCCTAAACTTCTTGAAGGATGGAAGGAGGAGTCTAAGACATATGCAAGCTTTGCAAAACTTATCTGACAGACAGGAAGAACCTTTTCATTATTAACAGAACCTTTTAATCAGCATTTCCTGGAATGACAATAATACCCTTTACTTATCTCGTGCAAAGCGCTGGGGAGACGTGGTAAATACTTCTTGTTAAAACACTTGATACTTGTATGTAGGAGATGACCAGTTTAGGTGAAACCCTTGTGTGTTAGTAGAAGCACGATTAGACTATTTGGCATCTGCGTCTTATTTCCATGCTTAAATACTGGAAATCACTCTTCCTTAAGGATATCAGGCTGTTGAACCCTTATGGAATTCTTTCCAAGCTTGCCTAACCTCTCTAGGGGTGAAGTATTTCCAGGAGGAATTCTCATTCCCATGAAAGTAAACTAATTTCTCAAAGTTCTACAATTTTCCAAACTTTAGATTAGCCATTTAATTAATTTAGATTAGCCATTGAGCACCTTTGAAGAGCAAGCCAAACACACATTCTGCCCCACTCAGAGTGCCACTCTGGGTTTCAGAGCCTCTCCAGGGACCACAGACTGCTAACTTCTGCCAGGGAAAACAAAGCAGGGGGTTTGATGGGATCAAAAGATGATCAATCAGGTATTTAGGTATTCAGGTATTTAGGTTTTTTGTTGTTCTGGGTATAGCTGGATGCATTGATCTAGGAGGTCCTTTCCAACCGTGGTTATTCAGTGATACTGTGATTCTCTACAAGAGGAAGAAGTATTTGAGAAAAAGGCACAATATTGTTCCTATCAGTAGGAGGCAGGAAATGCTTGTGCCCTATTTTTAATGTAGAAGGTGACTGTTAGGATTGTTGAATAAGTTGTTCAGGAGTTGTTCAGGATCTCACTCAGAGATGAGGCTGGAAGCCTGAGGTCTTCATATCTCAGCTCTTTGCTCACACCACATGCATTTCTCCTCGTTTGTAACCATAGTTATTGTAAAAGGAGATTGAAGGAGTTCTTATTACAAGCTTTTATACCTGTTCTGTTCTGATCAGCCCAGAAGTTCACATATCAGCCTGCTGCCACGTAGACTATGCATTGCCATCCAGAGCCTCAACCCTATATTGTCTTGAGTTTCTTTCACCACAGTTTTCCATATCAGCTTCCAGGGATGTCTTCAGTAGATCATTCTGAGGAAAGTAATAGCCAAGATTTCCCCTGATACAAAGAGGGCTCCTTTAGCTTAATTAGGCATAGTCCCTCATAGGTGCTTCACTTGTTCTGACCACAGCTTACAGATCAGACCTATCATTCTGTTTTTGAGAAATCTGTGGTCCGAGGCCATGGCTGTGGCAGTGCAGAGTCACCAGGCACTTTTCACAAGTGTGTATGGTGACTCTCGCACTATTTGAGCAGACATAATAGAAGAGTAGCTAAAGTAAAACCCACAGCAACTCAAAATAGTTCTGTGTATCAGTAGAGCTATACATTATTTATTCATGCTTGAATTTTAATGAAGAGGAATGCCATTTACTCATTAGTTAAGAAGCCAAAAATACCCACCACTTACACATTGACTGTAGGCTGTCTTCTGTTCCAGATACTAAATATTTCTTCAATTTCTCAGACAGAAGCTATTAAATGTCAGATTTTGACAAGCATTGTTTTTATTGCTGTACCAGTAAGTAATGCAGATCACTGATTACTGTAAGGAGTGACTGTGATCAAAAAGTTCTTATTCACACTCCTACTCTATGATAGAGGGGAATGACTTGCAACACAGTGTGATGTGACTTTAAAACAGTCTACAGTCTAGCTGGCCAGCCAGAGTGCTACAGGGGGCCTCAAGATTGAAGACAGTATTGTAGACTGACAGAATCTTACTCTCTACAATGTTTGGTGAGCAGGAAAGACTCAAACAGCTTCTTCTTCAGTGTCCTGAGATCAGGATGATTCTATGCGAGATCTCATCGAGACCTAACTGCTTTTTCTTCCTTTTCCTTTCTTTTTAATTGTGGTCTTGAACCCACCCCACAGATCCAGAGCATCAGTCATTATTTTGTATGTACATATTTAAGTAGCAAAGTATGTATTAGATGAAGCAAAATGAAGTGATCTTGCAAGCTAGTAAACCCACTCCAATCACTGCAACCTATTAATTTGCTTCTGAAATTGAAAATTAAGGTAGGGTTATGTCTACTATGTTCAGCTGATCGAGGAAATATACTTTATTCTTGGAATCCTTTTATGAGTCCTGAGCAGGTTTAAAGCCACTTGTTGCCATATTTCATTGAGGTCGACCCTTAAGACGCGATTAAAATACGAATGATGTAACAGGTTGGTCTAGGGCTAAGAGTGAAGGGATGAGTCATTCCGACTGCAGGCTGTACTGAAGTTATGAAAAACTTAAAATAGATATTGGTAGAAAAGGGCAAGACATTGTAAAATGAATCACAAAATTAGTTCAGAAAAGGAATGGAAAGGGTGGAAAAAGTGGTAGTAGGCAGCAAAAGGCTGGAAATTAGAAAAGAGATGGTAGAAAGAGGCTGGAGGGATGGGGAACAAGCGGTTACTATAAATAGCTGATATGTCTTGGGAAGAAGTATCTGTCATGTTGTTGTATCCCTACAAATTTTCACTTCTATCACAGTTACTGTCAACGATGTTCTGGAAATGCTCCACTGCAAAAACTGTTAAAGACATGCTGATGAAAATGCCATTTTAAAAGTGCAAGTAGGGATGCTAGGGTTCAGCTCCTAACTGCTTGCAAATCCCAAGTCATGGTGGTTGTGTTTAAGTTACAGACCTAATATTTATTACTTCGGGATGAATTTAGAATCCCTAAAGTATCAAAATACTTGCAGGAATGAATCTTAACTTTAAGTACACTCAAGGTCTTCCTATTATAAGACTGTGTAAGTTGTTCTTAACTCAAATAATTCCCATGCTGAATGTCTCAAATAAAATGTCAGTGTTAGCAGATGTGGCAGTGAGGGCACCTGAGAGGAGGTGTGCAAACAAGTACCTGTTCTGAATGACAACAGTTGCTTGCACTGTAAAAGAGATCTGGTGATCATTTAGAATCATAGAATCATTAGGGATTGGAAGGGACCTCGAAAGATCATCTAGTCCAATCCCCCTGCCATGGGCAGGGACATCTCACCCTAGATAAGGCTGGCCAGAGCCTCATCCAGCCTGGCCTTGATTTGTATCTATTTGATGGCACAGCTTCCTTGTATTCTTAATACATTTTTTCAACGTGATATTTATATATTTATTAACTAATAACTCTTTTTCTATGGAACTCAAAAGGAAGTAGTCTGTTTTTAATTCACATTAGTGGAAAAGATGGAAAATTATCACTGTTCCAAAAGTCTCCTACCCAATGCAACCTTATCAAAATGAAGTTACCGTCTACTGCTGGAGCTGAGGAGAAATTGTGTGTGCAACAAGGTCGGGAAACTTATTGAAGACTTTCCATGTACGATATGATTACACATGAAGATGGTCTAAAACTCATCTCCATATTAGGTATATCTAAATACACCTGGATACTGAATACTTTTGTATCTGAGGTTCGCATTTCCATTAAGGAAAGCAAATGAGACAGCGTGTTTCAGCTTGGCTATTTCATGATTCAGATCATTTCCTCACTGACTATTCTCAAGTCAAACACAGTCTTAAATTCCATTGCTCAGATTTTCAAGCAAGAGTTTTTCTGGAGATCACTTTCATCTGTACACTTTAAAATATGTCAACCATCCCTTCCTCAGTTATTTGCATGATTGCTTTTTAATGCTGCTGCTTTTGACAGGCTTTCAGAAACGCAGGGATTTTAATAATTGTTACAAAAAGGACAACATGCTTAAGGCGATCAAATTCGGCGAAGTGTGTGCAGAAAGTGCGTCCACATATGCTGTGTTAATTGCCATTATGGATTCTCAACTAGACGTCTTTGAGGACGCAAAACAAGAATTGACAGTTTATGATGTAAGAAAAGTGTTTTGTTTCAGATGGGACAAAACGGAAGCAAAACCGCCCTGTCGGTTGTTATCAGTGAGATTTAAATATCTGCTGAAACGTAAAAGTAAGCACTGTTGCAGGGTTATGCTGATCTTTCTTTCTGCTTGTTTGAAGTAAGCTTAAATGCTATTGATAAATTATCCTTTTGAGTGTCCTGAAGTCTGTCTACAGTGACTTTCTGTACTGCCGCATAACAAAGCAAGAACCATTTGGCTCATTTAAATTGTGAAAGGATTGTCAGAGGGAATGAATCCAAAAGGCAGTAAGGTAGTAAAGCTCTTAAGGAACTTGATGGTGTAGAAGACAAGTTGTTTTGCATTCCAATCTATGTACTGATCTCAAGTGCTATCAAGAAGCTGGGAAAAAAACAATATAAAAATGTAGCAAAGATACGGATTCGATACAGACATTGATTGAAAAAACATGGACATCGTGCTGTGACTTACTCTGTCCTTAAACTACTCCATGATTTCTGACTCAAGAAATAGACTGAGTGCTGAAGTAGATAGAAAATGCATTAGAAACTTTAATTGAAACGGCTAGAGGAATAGATTGGGTGGTGTCTGCTGCCCAGATATTTGCGACTACTCTCATTGCTGTCTAAGAGCATGGCAGCAGTGTCTGGCCACATTGAGGAGGAAATCAGTGGCCATTCTCAGTCTCAAAAGCCACTTTTTAAAACAATCAACTAAAGTCCTTTCAACACACCACTGGCCAGTTCTCAGGCATGAAACTTCTAGTGTCTCCCTAAATAACGTATTAGACTCAGGAAGCTGGCGCTGTAAAAAAGAGATGCATGCATTTAGCTCATGATGCACTTAGCCTGATGCTTATTATTAGTCCCAACAAATCAAGCAAATAAAAAGCCATAGAAAAGACATGTTTAAAAAGTGTAATTGTATTGCATGCTGTATGACAGGGATGCGCCTTACTCCACTAATAACGTTCTTTGTAAGTTTTGTCCCTGTCCTACCTCCACACCAAAGTGCTCTGGTCGTTTCTTTGGTTATGTTTTACCTTCTGTGGACAGTTTTAACTTGAAGTCTCAACGTGGATGAAGATAGGGGTGTAGGAGCACAAAACCTTTAGCAGTTTTCCAGTAGCAGTATCTCAGGTTACTGTGATTCTTTCATAATCTGTCCAAATCTGGTCTTCTGGTAGTGGTGTGAAGAAATGTGGATTCAGATGTGAGATCTTCTGGTAGTGGTGTGAAGAAACATGGATTCAGATGTGAGACAATGTCACAACTGGAATGGTCTAAGATCACCTAGCATAGGTGCAAAGAAAACATCATCACCAGTTGAGGACAAGGCTCAAGTAACCTTGTGTGTCCCTGCTAAGCTGTTTGTGTTTAAATAAGTTCTATTCTACTGGCACAATTAGGAATGTTTGTAGAAAATGGAGGAACCATATGAAAGCAGGATTAAGTAGCTTGCAGCAATTTCTACTTTTGAAAGCTTTAAGTACCAATTCTAAATACTTTTTTTTTTGAATAAAGTTACTGCAACAATAATCTGAGGCACTTCAAGTCAAATATAGGCAAAATCTGTTTCATAATAGTCTGTTGTGAGTCACTGAGGATTTTCACCCAAGTATTTCTTTTAAATGAACTGCAGGCTTTATAGGATGGCACTGTGATACTGACCATTAATTCTAAAGATTGTTATCTGGGCCACTTATGCATCTTTGGCCTTTATCTTGGTCTCTTCTGAGTCCAGAGACTTTTAAAAATTTTTTCAGGCATATCGCCCTTCAATTACAGATGCCCAATTTGCTTTTGTTGAGCTAACACAACGTATCAGATATTAACACCCCTCTTCTCATTCTTATTTATAGATGAGCTTGTCCTCTGAGGTTTGATGTCCCACTGTTACTTTAGATATTGCCACTTCTGTCCTGAAATCTGCAGTCACCCTTTCCAACTTTCAAACAACAGTAGCCCTTGAATTTGTCATTTTGACATCTCATCAGCCAAGCAGTCTCATCTAGAGGAAAGGTACTTAGGAAGACATACCAGCATGATTATTCTGTGATAGTTAGACTATCCTTTCTCCATGTGATATAAATGGAATCAGAATATATTCCAGGAAGGAAAAGTTGATGATGTACGAAAAATATCAAAAGTGTAGATGGAGTTGTAGTCAATGCATTCTTTTTGCACTCATCTAGTTTTTATTAACAGGGTAGACATGGTACTGATTGCCCAAAGGAAAGGGTGACAAAACTTTGCTCTATTTTCTACTTGTGCAGAGTATGGTATGTCTGTAGTCTTTATGACATTGAAACGCCCACTGTTCTGTGTGGTGCAGTGATGCTTGTCCAGTATTGCTTCATCATTCTAATGTTAATGATGCTGTTGAGACTAAAGGTTTTATAGTGGTGGTTTGGCTTCACTAGACTAATCTATCAATGCATAATGATATTTTAAGGCTTTATATAAGCCTGGAACAGATGCATTAACAACATCATGTTAGTAAATCACCAAATCAGGGTGCAATTAAGATTTCATGTATTTAGTTTTTATAAAACAGCAACGCACAATTTCTGTGCTCTATGGCAAATCCAAAGAAGCAAAGGATCACTCAGGTCTCTGTTCAGGTAGCAATGGGTAGCAGTTTGGGATAGAACTATTATGATATTTAACTTCAGTAGAGTGCTTGAGGACACAGGCTATGCAGGGTCACTGAAGTCAGCAGCGACATCTAATTGCCTCTAAGACTTCCTCTTGTAAAAATTTATCTCAAATGTCATCCCTGCCTCCCTGCTGCTTCTTGCTAAGTGTCTAAAGAGCCATGTTTTGTGGCCTTGAAAGCAGGTCTCTTGGTCTTAGATGCCACAACTGCATCTAAGTGAAAAATATGAATACAGCTATTAAAGACCATATTCCAGACTAGTCCAGCCCATCTTCCTCATGTGCAAAGCAGAAGGTGATTACAATCCTTCATGCAGACAGATTTGCTCATCTCTTGCCATGTGAGGTATGTTCTGTAGTGGTGTACTGGGAGCTGTGACAGCTCTCAGGCTGAGAGATCTGCTGCCCAATAGTCAACTAGGACCATACATAGGAAAAATATTTATTTAGAATCTGATTCGTAGGTTCACACTATATGAACTAATACTACAGCAAAATAACAACAGCCTTTTAAGCGGTTATTTATCAGAAGGGACAATAATGCTGCAAGGAAGATTTCAGAAAGTAAATGGTGCGTTTTCATCTAGTTCCAGGAATGTGAGAACAGTTTTATGATCCTTGCCATAGAGTAAGGATTGTGTACCCATTCCTCCACTTCATTGTAATTTTGAAGCTGCTTTACACATGCCAATTAAAGTTAGGGAAGATATTTAGAATTAAGAGTCTACCCATGTATTCTGAAGGACCTAAGATTGTTTTGGATCCTTAAACTCAGAATGTTTTATAAATATTGGTGTGGAAAAGGCAAGTTAGACTGCTAGAGAAGACATTTCTTAAGTACACATCACTTTGGATGCCAGCTCACACAGTTCCCCTTGGGTTTCAGTGGGATTAAGCTAGGTGTCTTCCAGTGTGTTTGCAGCTCTTCAGGGTGATGTATGCCTCAAATGCTTGAAATGTATGGAAACAGAACCACAGGATCACAGAATCACTCTGGTTGGAAAAGACCCCTGGGATCATCAAGTCCAACCATCTACCCTACCTTACAAGGTCACCCCTAAACCACATCTCTCAACACCTCATCCAAAAAATCTCTAAACACATCCAGAGGTGGCGACTCAACCGCCTCCCTGGAAAGCCTATGCCAGTGCTTGACCACCCTTTCTGTGAAAAAATTGTTCCCAATATCAAGTGTAAACCTGCCCTGTTGTAACTTGAACTCATTCTCTCTTGTTCTATCACTAACTGCTTGTGAGGAGAGACCAGCACCAATGTCTCCACAACCTTCTTTCAGGTAGTTGTGGAGAGTGATGAGGTCTCTTCCTCTCAGCCTCTCTTCTTCAAACTAAAGAGCCCCAGCTCTTTCAGTCTTGCCTCATAAGATTAATTCTCCAGGCTCTTCACCAGCTTGGTTGCCCTCCTCTGCACCTGTGCCAGCACCTCCACATCTCTTTTGTATTGAGGTGCCCAAAACTGGACACAATGCTAAAGATGCATCCTCACCAGCGCTGATAACCTCCCTACTCCTGCTGGCCACACTATACAAGCCAGGATGCCATTGGCCACCTTGGTCACCTGGGCACACTGCTGGCTTCCACAGCAATAAGGGGAAAGAGCTCAAAAGAGAGGACATAATAGAAATTCTTCAGTAACTGTCCTAGTTATTGGCCTCAGACAGTGGACTGGGAAAACCATTTGCACTTGCCTCCTGTTTGAATGCCAGCTCCTGCACATAGACCTCTGCTGAGATACTCCACATTCAGAGAAAATAATACAACTGTTGAAATATTGCAAGTGCCACTTCTTGAGGCTGAGTAGGGGAACATACCTGTCTTTCTGCACCCTGGTGTTCTATTTCAATAAATAAAAGCAGTATTCACTGGATTAGCTTAGCTGCTATTCATTGACGAGGGAACACAACGAAACAGTCAGTAGGAGTTCTGTAGCTGGAGAACTCACAGGGTCAGAGCAAAGTGCTGTGTGTCCTCAAGGTCTGCCCCAATACACTGTTGGTGATGGATCTTGCTGGATAGAGGATGGACTGAAAGCTGTTACCGTTGTCTTATTGAGAGAGAGGGGAAGAGATGGGAGAAAGAGGTGGTGAAGAATGGGAGAATAAAATGGCTTTAAGTTTGTTATTCTCTCTTTGGCTGTTAAAAGGTGCACTATTTATCAATAAATAGTGAACATTTTTATGTGAAATATAATTTAAAATATTTTGTTCATTCTACCTGCTTGCCTCATTTATCTGTGTTCTATAGAAGAATATGAAATTTTGCTTCACACTTTATTGAACTGCATGATGCAGGAAGGAAAAGAGAATTAGTAAAATGGCCAAACATTGTAGAATCTAAATTTCAGCAATCTTCAGATTGTCTATGAAGCAAAATGCAGTTTTGAGTATTCAGATTACGAACATGACGTGGCCCTGCTATATATATATTTTTGTGAAACGCCTCCTAGCTTAGCAGAGAAGCAACCTGAGATATGCAGTGCGCTTCTGACTGATTGTTCTCTGTTCATTTGCATGGCTTGATTTTACAGTGGTCTTTTTTTTTCCCCAAGCAAACACACTTTACTTGCTAACAGGATACCAGCTGCTGTTCTAATTTCACATTGAGCTGTGTCCCAGTTTCACATTTTGATATGCTAATATAAACTTAGCTGTGCTTCTCCAGTGCACTTAAAGTGAAGAAATCTTGCTCCTTTTTATTGGTTTACACGGTGTTATAGTCCTGCAATCTCTCACTACCATGTACGTATGTAAGAGTATTGTAGAGTACTTCCTATCTATGTTGTTTTATTCTGAAGTGTGTCTTCACGGGAGATGTAGAAAACAACCTGTCATATTGATCTCTAATGTATATGATTATATGAATACAGTTTACTTTCCTTAATTAGCACTTTGCAGATGTGTTAGATTTCATGTGTAACCACAAAAAGAGTAATCATAGCTTAAAGAGATGTCAAAATCATTGTCTGTGGAATGAAGCACCAGTATCAATGTTTTTGCTTTAGCTTGTCCTGTCTAATCACCATTTTGCGGTGCAAGTATATGTATGGAGGTGGGAAAATATGCAGCACACTTTCACTTAATGCCCTTTTGATATGCCTCCCACATCTGTTCCAAATTTACAAGCTATGGCTGAGGAATGGAAAAGCCTAAGAGCTCTGAATTCTGGATTTAAGTCTAGGTTTAGATTCAGGTTCCCTTCCTTTTGAAAATGAAATATATGTTACTTATTACCCTTGCTAGTAAATTTTATTTGTTTTTATGGCTACAAAATACTGATTGATAATGGTAGAAGTCATACAAGAATTGATAGGGTGAGTCAGAACTGAGGTAGGGCTGCAGTGCATGCACAGAGATATGTGGTCTGCAGTAGGGAGTGCCGAAGAATACTGTATCTGGTGCCTACATGATGAAAGAAAATGACTAGTGAAAAAGAAGGATTGTGTAGTTCTACAATATACACATGACACAGCATTTGAGAATGGAAATACCTGAACAGAAGTGTGGTAGGTTTGGCCATATGTCATCCCGCTCCATACGTCCATGTGTGTAAAAATTGGTGCTGAGTGGTGCTTGGTTGTTTCTGGCTGCCATGTGTATGTACGAGGCTGGCGATGTTTGCCACCGATATCCCAACCTGCTTTAATTGACAGCTCAGTACTGAACAAAGGCAGGTGAGAGAAGATTTTCAAGGGCAGTTATGAAGTGTGAGCAGTCATTGAATAGAGAAAAACACAAAAGCTTAGCTGCTTTTGCTTCATTTAAAAAAATTTGTTTAGTAAAACCATTGTGAGGAAAAAAGGCTGTCATGGTAAAAGTGGTAAAAAGTAGGAGTTAATGAGAGTAAACATGAGAGAGGTTCTTCTCCCCCTCTACTCTGCCCTAGTGAGACCACACGTGGAGTATTGTGTCCAGTTCTGGGCCACTCAGTTCAAGAAGGACAAGGAGCTGATGGAGGGAGTCCAGCGTAGAGCAATGAGGATGATGAAGGAAGTGGAGCACCTCCCTTATGAGGAGGGAGCTGGGTCTCTTTAGCTTGGAGAAGAGGAGACCTCATTAATGTCTATCAATATGTGAAGGGTGGGTGTCAGGACGGTGGAGCCAGGCTCTTCTCAGTGTCTTCTAGTGATAGGACAGGGGGCAATGGGTGTAAGCTTGAACATAGGAGGTTCCATATAAATATCAGAAGGAACTTCCTTACAGTGAGGGTGACAGAGCATAGGAACGGGCTGCCCAGGGGTGTTGTGAAGTCTTCTTCTCTGGAGATGTTTAAAATCCACTTGGACATGTTCCTGTGCGACTTGATCTAGGGAATCCTGCTGTGGCAGGGAGATTGGACTAGATGATCACTCGAGGTCCCATCCCGTACCTAATGTTCTGTGATTCTGTAATACAGAAAAATTAAGAATTAAGTTTAAGAATTTGCTATACAATAAATCCCAAAAAGTAATGATTCATGGTACAGAGTCTAGTTGGAGACCTGTAATTAGTGGTGTCCTCCAGGATCAGTTCTGGTCTGGTGCTGTTCAGTGTCTTCATTAATGATATTGATGATGGAATAAAGTGCTTACTGAGTAAATTTGCTGGTGATACCAAACTGGGTGGATTAGCCAATTCATCTAGTGGCTGTTCAACTCTTCAAGAAGTTTTGGACAGGCTGGAGAGCTGGGCTATGAGGAATTTGATAAGTTTTAACAAAAACAAATGTAGAGTCCTTCACTAGGGAAGGAATAATGGAAGGTATGAATACAAGTTGGGTAGTGACCAGCTAGAAGAACCCCTGGGGAGAGGGATCTTGGAGGTTTTGTGGATAACAAACTAAAAATGGATAAGCAATGAGCCCTGGTGGTCAAGAAGACCAATAAAGTGTTGGGATGGATCAAGAGAAGTGTGTCTAGAAGATCAAGGGATGTTCTTCTACTCCTTTATTCTGCTTTAATGAGGCAGCACCTGGAGTACTGTGTCCAGTTCTGGCCTCCCCAATTCAAGAGGGATAGAGAATTAATTGAGAGAGTTCAACACAGAGCTATGATGATGATTTGGGGTCTGGAACAACTGTCTTATGAAGAGAGATTGAGAACATTGGGACTTTTTAGTTTGGATAAAGAAGGCTCAGAGGGTATTTAGTCACTGTCGATAAATCCATCAGGGCTGGCTGCCAAGAAGAAAAGAATCTTCTCTTTTCAATGGCATCAGACAGGACGAGGGGTAATTGATATACTGACAGTTAGAATTGTGTGAAGGGATGTGCTGTGAAACATAGTTTTGCTTTACCGGGAAAAAGGTCTTCAATATCAGTCAAAAGACCACACCTGGGAACGGGTTGCCCAGGTTGGTTGTGGAGTCCCCTTCTCTGGAGATGTTTCAGACCTGTCTGGATGCAGTTTTATGTAGTTGATTGAGGCTTTTTAGACGGTTATGCTTTTCATCAGTTTGTATCCTGCTTTAGCAAGAGGATTGGACCTGATGGCCTTTGAAGGCCTCTTCCAACACTAATAAACTGTGTAACCTGTATAAAATCTTTCTAAAAGCCAAATCTCTCAATTATATTATTAATATGTCATATATAGCCTTTATGGAGAGTTGACAGTGTCTTGGATCTGAGATATCTAATAAGAGTGGTGTATCATTGATACTTCAGTGATCTATGATTTTCTAGTGTCACGGGAGTAATGAAAATGTGACTTCTAAGGAAGCCACTGATGAAATGTTTTAATGATAGGCTGTAAATGCAATTGAAAATTCAAATAACTCTCTGTGGTACCTGCATTTAATATTTCAAAGCCCAGTCGCAGGGTGCAAAAAAGAGGATATCTAGATGAAATGCTGATCCTAATGTCATACAAGATAAACATGTCAAGACAGGTCTCAAATGCATACATGAGGAAATCCCCAGGACAAGCTGAGGTGGGGATAAAGCTAAATAGACAGAAGAGCGTCTGAGGAGGAACAAAAATGTAAGGCGTTCAGGCTTGCCGCACTCATTTAAGCATGCTTCAGGATTGTGTCTCGCTTTGATTTGCCTTTCTTAGTAGGGTGGGCATTTATTATTGAATTAGTGATTTAGAATCCTTTACAGTCCACGTGAGGAAACAGACACTCTTTGTGCCCAGAGAGAATCTCTCAAACAGATTAAATGAAGCATATTTCTTTTACCAGTCACAAATGGAACTGACAATCATCAACTCTCCCACTTGGATGAGACAAATCCAAGCCCTTGTTTATAAAACTATAATCTGGAAGTTAATTATTTGTTTTATAAAATAAATGCTGCTTAGTTTTATGCCTGTGTAATGTTTAAAGCAGTCTGAATTAAATCTGGCAGGCAGAGGGCACTCTATCTTCTTGAAGGGAACACTGGAATAAGTGAAGGCTATATAAGAAACCTTGGGGTATCCAAATGCAGAACTGCATCTTGTTGTTCTAAATTATACAGTCTTATAATTACATTGGACCTCGTGACCAAGTCGTGAATTGTCTCATCAAACTGCATCTGAAGTCAGAAATCCAGACAAAATAAAGCAGGATTTCTGGTAGCTGCTGCCTGCTGGCCTGTGAAAAACACTTTGAGAACTGGTGCTATGAAAACCAAGAGGTGTTTCAAAAAGAAAGAGGAGAGGCTGTGCCAAACAGTCCCGCTGTGTCCCTCTGCCAAGGGCAGGCAGCAAGGAGTGGGACCTATTCTGTCTGTGCAGGGTAAATTTATAATATGTGGAGGTTTTTTTCAAAATATTTTGGCTCACAGAATTCATAGAATCATAGAATCACTCAGGTGAGAAAAGACCTTTGATGTCATCAAGTCAAACTAGTAACCCAACTCTATCAAGTTCACCACTAGACCAGATCTTCAACCATCACATCTAAGTGATCTTGAAGCACATTCAAAGATGAGGACTCAACCACCTCCCTAGGCTGCCTGACTACTCTTTCAGTAAAAAAGGCTTTTCTAGCCTAAACCTCCCCTGATGGAGCTTGAGGCCAACCTCTCTTGTTCTATCACTAATGATCTGTGAGAAGAGAAAAGTACCCACCTCTGTACAATGTCCCCACAGGTAGTTGTAGAACATGATAAGGTCTCCCTTCCGTGTTCTCTTCCTTGGGCTAAATGGCTCCAGCTCCCTCAGCAGAAACTCATAAGAGTTGTTGTCTAGGGTCTTTGCACCTGCTCCCGTAGCTCAATGTCTTTCTTGAACGGCGGTGCCCAAAACTGAACACACTGCTCCTTAGAGCACAACATGCTCATGCTGCAAGTCAGTTTGAAGTGGCTGATATGAGTTAGTAAAACTTACGTCAGAGTTTTTTGGATGTGTATTTCACGTTCACTTGTCTTCAGTGCTGTAGACACCTCTGGTGTGGCACCTACTAGTATAGTCTGCAATCAGTGCCTGTTGTGGGGTTGGTGAAAATTCCACAGTAAATACAAGAATGAATTCTGCTTTGCTGCATATACAAAGATATCACTTGGTCATTCACCCACGGCCTGAACCGGCCATCCTGACTAGCCTGTATTTTCATAGACTTTTTGTAAAGATCCTTTCAGTGATCCTCTTCTCTCACCAGTTTGCCTTGGCAGATTACTGTTACTGAAAAATACTGAAGAAAACAAAACTACAATAAAATTACTGGGAGACTGATACCTGATAGATGCCCAGTACACACAGGACCCCACTTAGTTGCTGTTTAGTGCAAGAACTTGCAGAATTATTTTACAATAGAGCCAGACAGGGGATCATAACATAATAGCTACAAAAAGAACTGGAAAAAACCCCAGCTGGTGAGAAGCCATTGAGAAAAAATGACAAGAAAACAACGTCAGGAAAATACGAGCTTCTGACATGGAATAATTGAATCATTCACAGGAAGAAACATAATCACAGTTTTAGCATTTAACAGGAAGCTTAGAGCTTGAAAAGAAAGTGTCTTATTTCCTAAGATAAAAAAAGCCCTCGCGACTGTTGTTGAGTGGCTTGAATAAAAGACTGTTTTCACAAGTTTTTTCTTCTAAATGAATGCTTGTGCAGATCCTTCAGTGAGCTTATGAGCTGTGGTTCAGCCATGTCTATTCACTTTGGAGCAGCATGGTGGAATTTATGCACTTCAGACACATGAGGAATGAATGGGTTTGGGAGAGGCGTGCTGGGCATCCTACAGCGCTTTATCTGTAGCTGTTGAACACTATCAGGAAGGTGAAAAGGGACTGGCTGAGGTCTAACTCTGCACTTCAAAAATATTGGTAAAATAGGATAAAGCAGATAAAGCATGAAAGAGAAAGGAGGGATTTCAGTTGTTCTCCTGACACAGAAGAGAGACTCTGGATTGGTGATTTGGCTCTTGCTTAACATGCTTGGTTGAATCAAACTACTTCGGAAATTGCTTAACATTTTAAACTTGCACTAGAACAAGTTCTTGGTGGTGTTGTGTGCTCGCATGTGTTACTGAGTTTTCCTTGGTTATTTGATGCACTAGGAGATAAAAACCATATCATTTTATGTAGTCTCTTTCAAACTCTTGACCAGGCTAGACTCTTCAGCCAGGCTTCCCAGAGACACATTGAAGGGTATCTGCACTTTATACACCTGAGAATGAAGATGAAGGTGCTTCAGCAGGATAAAAATGTGCCTTTACTTGGCCTCAAGACAGATAAAACTGATCTGGTATTTGATCCAACTCTCTGTAATGCACATGGTTTTTACACTAACCACTTGATTTTAGTTTTGACGTATCATCCTGGCACCGTGGCAGTGTGACTGTTACTGGCTCTATAACTATTACCAACTTTCACTGGTCCCAATGAGAACCAGAGCAGAGGGCCAGACCTGATATCACAGCAGATGCTCCCATCTGCAGATAAACATGTGTTGAAAGTTTCCATAGCCAGTTTGGAGCTACTCAGCCTTCCCAGCTTTCCAGCTGATATCAGGATTAGAGTGGAGCTGTACTGCATTTCTTTAGACGAACCAATGAATTGAGCTAGCCTGCAGTTGCACATGGAAAAAGCATACGAGTAGGTGCTTAAGGATTATGTATTCGTTTAGAGCCTGAATAGTTTACATCTGGAAGACATTGGTAAGATGAGTCAAGGCCAGTGGTTTTAGCAATTTAAGTTCAACCTCATTTTTCCCTGGGAATCTGCTGATGTTTGAGACATTTATACCACTTGCTTTCTTAGGAGCTTTACGCTCCTACCCACAATCATGGGATGTAACCACAGATTTATCTTGAAGTTACAGCATGTGTTTATTGTATTCTAATGGTGACAAAGTAAACGCTGTACTTTATCAAATGCATTGGGCAAGTTTGACAGAAATTCTCAGCCACTGTGTATTCACAAATCCTCAGATTAACAATTATTGCAATGAAGAAAAATGAAAAAAAAAAAATTAAATGTGGAGCACATTCTCCAACCAAACCAAGAAGATAGAGTTGTGGTTGCCTGGCATCCTTTGGTTTTTTTCCAGAAAATACAACAAGATGGCTTGTTGATTGTTCTGTGACCAAATCCCCAGTGGTGACCAGTTTTGAAACCATATTTACACATGTTCCTGTAAAAGGAAGAACTGTCTGACCCAATTATACTGAAAGGAAAACACAAGGGCAGAACATTTGTTCTTGTTTTGAAACATTTTCCACCATCTATCATACCTTTCTTGCTTTCATGTAAATCTGCTTTTTTTTTTTTTTCCCAGAAATGTGTCTTTTAACCTCAGAAACCCATTTTTATCAATAGTAATGCAAGACAAGTTCTTCACTGAGAGAGTCATTGGCCGCTGGAATGGCCTGCCCAGGGAGGTGGTGGAGTCGCCGTCCCTGGAGCTGTTCAAGGCAGG
>JAOXOE010026545.1:0-21358 GCA_028565055.1 Phoeniculus purpureus
AGGGAGGTGTTCTACTCCCTTCATCATCTTTGTGGCTCTGTGCTGGACTCTCTCCAGCAGTTCTGTGTCCTTCTTGAGCTGAGGGGCCCAGAACTGGATACAGTAGTCCAGATATAGTCTCACTAGGGCAAAATGGAGGGAGAGGAGAACCTCTCTTGATCCACCCTACTTCTAGTTCATCCCATTGGCCTTCTTGGCCACAAGGGCCCATTACTGGCTCATGCTCATTCTGCTGCATAAAGCTTTATGTTAAACTATGCAAAACAAATCAATTTATATGTGGTTTTCCAGCCTTCCTTGTTTGGAATTTTTTTTGGCTGATTAATTTATTAACTAAAGTAATTAGTTAATTTTGTCTCATGAGAAACCATAATCAAAATTGCTGTGTGACAATCAAATCCTATTTCATATATAGGTACATAATGGTACATAATAGCTACATTTAGGAAGTTTACAATTTCTTTTCAGTCCAAATTTTCTATGCCAATTCTGTTGTAGAACATGATAAAATAATTTTGCCTGATAACTAGATGTTTGTGTCTGAGTTATTACGCTTTTGGTTAATGTATGACTTGAGAGGCAGTATGGACTTTTCCTGGTTCATGTTTCCCTTCAAATTTTACATTACTGTTTAAAAGTTTAACTTAGTCCTCTCCTTGAAAAAGTAGTATCTGTCAAGTTATGAATACATAAACTTTTCACTGACTATTTCCTAAGGGTAATTACTTTTGCATAAGAAAACTATTCATAAAGACTAATACACTTAAGGGTTTGAGGGTTGGGGTTGTTGATTTTTTAGTTTTCAGGGATAGTGAAAGGCCTATAATTCTTCTGAAACATTTAAAAATGTTTGCTGTCATATGGTTTTCATCAAGAAGAAATAATAACCTGCAGCAACATTTGCAATAATATTACAGACTCTGTGTGCTGAAGTCTCTTTTGACAGATTACTATAAAAAATACAACACCTTGTTTCTGTGTTACTACACTGTGTAGACATCATTTCTGTGCAAATGTGGGTTGTTCCATATTTGATAAAGTCAATGCATTCCATTCTAGTGATGGACAGAATTACACTTAGACATATAATAAGCATATTCAAACCATGCAGAAAAACCTGCTGTAATGGACCCTACTTGGTGGGTTCAAGCAGATCATCTAAAGATGTCCCTTCAAATCTAATGATTCTGTGTTCTATAAAATGGATAGAAATTGCAGCAATTAACAGTGACAGCAATGAACAGCAATGAACTGTGTATTCCCAACAGAAAAGATTCCTGAATGTCAGACTGATCTGGTAAGGACAAAAGTATGAAAACCAGCAGTAGTAAATATATAGAAAGAAAGTTAAATAAAAAAAAAAAAGAAAGTTAAAGCAACTCAAAATTTCCTACAGTTGTCTGTACCAAAGTTATTGTTATGTTCAGTGATTTACTCGCTTTTGTTGTCCTGAAAATATATGAAAGCTACTTTGAATATAAAATATACAGACATATGCAGTGGAGGGACAGTTGTTTAAAAATAATTGTAATATATTTTTTGAAAATACACAGAAATTTAGAGTCTAATCATCTAATAAATACATAGAATCATAAAATCATTTAGGTTGGAAGAGACCTTCATGATCGTTGTGTCCAACCATTAAATTAATCATATCAAGCCCACTGCTAAATCATGTCCTCAAGCTCTATATCTACACAGCTTTTACAATATGCTTCATGTGACTGAATGGAATAATAAAAATATATATTAATTGAATTAATCCTATTTGGATTAATTAAAACTTGAGGGTTTTGCACCTGTTCAAGCTCTCTTTTTTCTTTTTTGCATGCACTTACACTGAAAAAACCCAATAAAATGATACAAAGAAGGAATGACAATACTTTGTTCTTCCACGTTCTCAACACTGATTGTCCTTTAAAGTTCAATTTTTCTTTTTATTTAAGCCATTTCATAATTATTCTACCCCAAATTTCCCTGCCACTTTTCTATAATTTATGATTTACCCCATACTGCATCCCCAGTAAGGGATAATGGGATGTATGACAACACATTTTTTTGAAGTCAGCAAATTCTGTGGACATTTTGATTAGCTTCTCCTTTCCAAACACATGATGTTTCTAATTATGACTTAACTTGAATTTTACCTTTTTTTGTTTGTTTTATGTAAACAAAAATATACCTAATCCTTAATGCTTGTAAGTTTAACCTGAAGTAAACAAAACATCAGGTATAATTTGAGATGCTGGGGTGATCTGAACCATGACCGAGGGAAGAAAAGTACACAATCTCCTGCAAAGCCAGATAACCTGATAAACCTGAGCTTCAGTCTATGGGAAATCTTTGATACTTATAATATACAACAAATTGAATCAAATGTCTAATCAAATGGACAAATACTTAAAATCAAAAAAGATTTTCTGTATTTAAGAAGTTACAAATATTTTTCAAGTTGAAAAATCTAAAGGAAATTAATGAAAATCTTATATTAAAGAAATGTGTTTAGATACGCACTTTTTAAATGGCATTCAAATTCTATCTATTTGGAGAAGACAGGAGGTGCAAAACACATGAATATGAATTAAATGCTTTGTGACACGTTACTAAAGCTAGGCTATTTGATTAAATTTAGGGGTTGGCACATGCATCCAAGATGATACACTCTCATTAAAACTGCTAAATAAAATTAGCATTCCTTCTGTTTCAGTGATGACAATATTTGCATTGTTAGGCAACTCAAGGAAAGAACTGATCCAAATTTATAACCTGGAGAACCCTTTATCAATGGCCCTGAAAACACTGATAAATAAGGTGGAGACGTTCAGCTCTGAGAAAGTAGTTTTCCATTAGGCAATCTAGGCTTGTCCTATTCCAGACTAGTAGGAGTTCTGAATCTGTTCTAGATTTGATGAAAATCAGAGGTACATCTCTTAGAATTTAGAAGCTCCTGACTCCATGTGACCCTCCGGTCAATGAGAGAAAGAAAAGGAAGTGAATTTGGTTCATAGATTTGCTTCAGTTAAATTAAGGAGTCTTACACCATATAAATTGAGGGAGGAGGAGGGGAAGGGAGGGGAGAGGTGGGGAGGGAAAGGGAGGCACAGTGAAGAGGTGAGGCGAGGAGGTGAGGCAAGGAGAGGGGAGGTGGGATTCTGAGTGTCTGTGAATCTTTGATGTCTTTGGCCATCTTAGCTGGTTTCACAGCGTAGATGTCTCTGCGGATGGTCATGGGATGGCGGTGATGGCACACCTGCCTCTGTTTGAATCCTCTTTTTTCCCATGTTGCAAGGGGTGTTCCTACATCCCCTGTGACATCAGGGAAGGTGGCACTTACTATTTTTGGCACGGTACTCAGAAAAACATTTTCTTGGTGGACTTAGGCAAAACAAAGGTGAGACAAGGCTATCCATTCTATGATGAGACCCTGGTATGGAACAGGTTGTTATATTCCCACTGTATAGTGCATATTTCTGCAGGTGCCAGGGCACGTCTGTCTTTGAAGCTGCAACTCCCTTGCTTAATATGCTTGAGGCATTTAACCAGGTTTGGTTCAGAATCTAACACTACGTGGAAGAAAGCTTAAACCTCACCTTGCTGCATGTCATATTGGCAAGTAGCATTCCAGGTCGCAGTTCGAGTCTCTTCACTATCATTTTGGCAAGCCAACAAAGAAGGCAAATTTCTTTGCAAATTTAAGAATAGTTCAGTAAACTTAATCTCAGTAAAAACCAGAAAAGGTTTGGCTATTTCTTTGAATGAAAAGAAATTTGGCAATAAAATAACCCACTTAACTCTAAACATGTTCAGTTTGTCAAAGTTCAGTAAAGTGATGAATGCACTGCTCAAGGTGGTTGTAATGCATCACATAGAAATCAATCCTGAGAGGTGTAGGAACTGATTTTATTTCAGATATGCCAAAATCTTATCAGTACATATCTATCACTCTACGGAAGTTTTAATCAACAATAACAGACTTTTGTTTTTTTCTTATTGAGATGTTACAACAAATTCCATGCAAATTCCAGTAGGCAAAAGAATAATTAGTACCTGGTATGTTATGCAAGCAGAAGGCTGGTACAGTTTCAGCTGTTTGAAGTAGTTGTGAATTACCTCTTGACCTGTTGCAAGTTCTGGTTAAATGTCTGTCATGTTGCTTGTTGGGACATTTTAAGAAGCATTTTGAAACATAATTTCATCAGTTTGGGAAAAATTAAGAAAACTTGAATTTAGAGGTTGGACATCAAATATGTTTTTAATAAATTACTGTGCAGAAATGTAGTGATACCAGAAAGAAAAGCATCAGTATTGCTGCAATGCCACTGAAGATAGTAGTCTTTTTTCTTCTTTTCTTTCTTTTTACTTCTTTTTTCATATAGGTGTACAGAAAGAATGTGAAAGCTGAGAAAAAAACATTTTTTGATGTTTGAGCTATGTTTTTTAGAGTAATTGTTCTGCAGAGCTTACATAACAAGCATTGCATTTTCTGTTTGGGAAACATAATTCAATAATTTACATCTTCAAATAAATCACTCTTTTCGTTGTTGTTTCTTTTTGGTTTGAGGCTAAACTTAGTAGTACAATGGATAGTTCTAGTAGATAAGAAAGAAATATTCCAGTGACTTATGGTCCTATTATTCATATTGGTGTTGATGACTAAGAGATAAATATATGCTAAAATTTTTCTTTAATTATTCCTATCAATATCTATTTGTGGATCTTTTACTGTTCCTATATATCACCCATCCACCAAGGCTGGCTGGTCCTGGGACATTCATTTTTTGATTAAGGTGAGATTTGAGAGCTGAGAAAAAAAGTCAAGGAAGTCTCACTCACCACTTGTGTTAACAAGCAAAAGACAGATTAGACTTGGGGAAAAAAATATTACGCCTAATTTAAACAGAGACACAAAAAAGCCCATACCAAAGCTGAGAAAGATACTCATGGTACACGTGGTTCTTACATGCCACTTCCCAGGCCCAGCTCTGTTTCCCCTTAGGGAAAAGAACCTGTCAATCCTACTCCCACTGACAACATGGCTTGCCCTCCACGGGAAACAAGTTCCCCTTTGGCTTCTGTGGCTAGCACGGAGGTAATCTCTGTGCCTGACCATTCCAACACCTGTTCTCTCCTCAGAGTCATGGACACATTGTGGATTAGTTCCCTCCTCCAGTGTGCCATTCTCCATGGCTTATGTATGGTACTTTCTTCCAACATACATTTCATCATGGCTTTGCAGGCAGTGTTCTCCTCTGCTGATCTTTACAGTCTTCGTGCTCCTCAGTGTGCATCTGGAGTCAGAAACTGCTTCTGTGTAACACTACACTAAAGAAGCTTTAACAGAATAGTGCTGGCTTGTTAGAGGTCCTGTGGTGTCAGACAAACACATAATACTAGATTTGAAAATATATCTGCCTTTTCTTCTGACACAGGTAAAAATCCTGTTAGCTGAGGATATACGGAGAACGTCATCCCATGGTCAAAGAAACGGCAGGCACTCCTCACTGTCGCCCATTTTCTCTTTATGGAATTCAGCAAATCAGTTGAGATGAAATGCTTGACCACTTGCAAAGGGTAGCACTAAATCAGTGCCACATTTTTATCAGGCTTATAAAGCAAAAACATTACGGTTAGAATTAGGTAAAAATACAGGCAGTTGATTTTTCTGTAGCTTCTCAAACACACCTGCTGTTCGTGAATCATAAACTTTGGAGGTAATATGAAGGAAAATTGCAAATGATGAAATTATTTGTTCCCCTGCGGAGCTTTCCTACCTTTCAGCAGATTGACACATCCTTTCATAAAGGCTTGCTGGCTGGCCCTGACCTTTGCTGTCCTGCACTTGCTGTGTGAGTGTGCTCAGGATGAACCGCTCAATAACATTTTCCAGTATCTGGATCAGACTGACAGGCCTGTAGTTGCCTGGATCATCCTTTCTCCCCTTATTGTGGATGGGTGTCACATTAACAAGCCTTCACTCATCTAGAACCTCTCCTGTTACCCAGGAGCCAACACATGATGAGAGATGGATACGTGAAGAGTGGCTCGGCAAGCTACTCCACCAGCTTTCTCAGCTGTCCAGTGTTCCTGGACAACTTGTCCTTCATCAGTGTCTCCCAAGGGATTTTCTCAACCTTCCTGTTCTTTCTTGAACAGGCCAAGGTCTACCTTCTCTCTTTGATCACAACAATGCCTTGCAACACCAAAGACTTGGGGGAGAGTGGCTGGACCACTGCTTAGCACACAAGATCTGATTGACAGCTAGCTGACCATGAGCAAGCAGTGTGTGCCCAGGTGCTCAAGAAGTCCAAAAGCATCCTGGCCTGCATCAGAAACAGAATAGCCAGCAGGGCTAGAGAAGTGATCATCCCTCTGTGCTTGGCTGTAAATATTTAGGACAAATAAAACTTGATAAGAATTGACTGCAAATATTTTTTCCTTTACAAACTTTCCACCTACTTCAGCTTCTCAAACTCACAAATACATTTCAACACTGCACATACTAGTTAAAATAGCATCGTCACCATAGCGATTACAAAAGTTTCCAACGTAAATGTTGACACCCCTAGAGCACTCTCTAAACTTTCCTTCTTCAATTTCTAATGCAGTTTATAAAATATAAGTATATTATTTTCATCAGAAGAGCATCAATACAGTTATTAAAATTCCAATCCTATCAGGTCTAGCATCTCTCAGACTTTAGGTGATTGACCCTGGGCAGTAGTGCAACTGTGATGAAAAAAGCTTCTCACATACATCGTCTTACACAGCTGATGTACAGCTAAGTCGCGGAGGCATGAGTTCCTTCTTTTTATATATGTCTAATATACATACACCCTACACCTTTCTTATCTGTTTCACTAATTTCAGACAACATTGCACTCTGGATGCCAAATTCATAAATCAATCACCCTCCAAATTCATAACTGTGAAAAAGTTAATTAACAGTTTAAGTTTCCCCTTTTTTTCCACTAGAATGTGTTCTCACTGACTAATCAGTTCTCTCTTTCATTTCATTTCTTCTACTGATTCTGTTTCTTAACATTGGCTACTGCAAGATCAAAGCACTTACCTGGAGTCTGAATTCGAAGTATGTTAAGGGAATAAATGATGGAACCTATGATCTACTTTGTGCCGTAGAATTCCAGAGGCGTGCACATATAAACCACAAATATTTTGGTGAGTGTTTCCCAGACAGCATTTATCAAAGAGTAAAATTTCTGGCTGACATGTAGCTCTTATACATACATACCATACAAATAACAGCTCTTCTGCTGACGTTGAAATGCACCACATTTCACTTACAGTTCATTATTTTGTTCTTTCTTCCCTCCTTTTCTTTTTACAGTGTAGAATCCACTGGTAACTTCAGTCATGTTCCTTGAAGTTCCTCTAGTATCAGACTTTGCAACTGAGGAAACACTTTGATTTCACATTTAAAGCTTCAGTAAGTGCTGGTTGACTGTTTTTAACAGACTTTGAAGATGCTGCTAGCGCTTTCTGACAATTTTAGTTTAGGTGCTGCTGCTCTGACTGACAGTGACTTTGTGATAACTTTCACAGTGTGCAGCCAAAGATACCCCCTAGCTGTTTTAGCCTTTTCATTAGTAATCCCATGTCCTCCTTAACTTGGCCATGCTTCTCGTAACTGAGCAATCAGAAAATACCAATTCCAGTAGAATTCTATCAATCGCAGCTGAAGACTTGGTTTTTCTAGTCCTCATCACTTTGACCATCTGAACTCAAGTTTCTTTAGGATGAACACACTTTCCTTGTATCCTGCATTCACTAATTGTGTTTTTATTTTATTTTGCTTTAGTTTTTGTTTTTCTTTGCTTCTTCAGATCTTCTGTCTTCCTGAATCCTTAGTTTTCTCTTTGTCTTAGTATTCCAAACTTCCAAATGTCTGCTTTCTGTCCCCACAGTCTGTAAGGTTGACTAGAGACAGAGGAGTCATTTATCTCATCAGAAAGACATTTTAAAAATCCCCGTAGTCAGACAACAGCTTTGAGGACAGCCTATTCTGGCCATTACAGCTATAGAAGAGAATCCACCCGGCTAGCCAGCAGGGTGATCCGTTATCCTTTCACAGGAGCTGTAAATGACAACCCATCACAAAAAAGTTACAAGCAGCTGAGAATTAAATCCTCAGCATACTGCCTTAAAACTAGGCAATGGTGCTTAATGCCACACTAAAATGTCAAAGGTTCAAAAAACCAAGATGAAATTAACCAATTAATTTAGTTAATGTACTAAAGGACTCAAACAAAATAAAACAAGGAAGTTTCAGAAATCATTTATACATTGCAAGCAAAATTGAAACTAACTTGATTAGGGGAAAACCAGCAAAACAGCTAATTCACCCCACATAAAAAGACATACGGCTCTCAGCATCAGCAGGCATTTTAAAGTTCAGTTCTCTGCTTCATATGTGTCCACACCACTTCTCCATTTGCAAAATGCCAGTTCATACGGCCACAAAGAAGGAAAGAACTCCCGTCATTTCATCAAACCATATAATTCATCTGAAGTCTTCCTTCTACTAATCCTTGAGGTACAATGTTCTCCCACATTTTTCTAGTGCGAGATGGCTTCCAGGTTCAGGACTCAGTGACATGTGCATACTATCTAAAGCACAGATGAGAAGTGAAGTCAAGGTGAGGGAGAATAAGGAGGAGCCAGAAACACCAAACTGCTTCTGTTTCTTTGTAGAAATGCAAAATAGGCTTGGACTCCAAGTCAGAAAATCACAAGTTGCTTTGGAACCTTCCAGTGCCTCTGGCAAGAAAAACTGATAAAATTTCAAATTATGACACCTACACACATATTTGAAAAACTAGCAAAATCAACCACAAGCTTCAAAAGCCAAATACAAAATGGATAGTTACATGTGAATGAGATATTTTTGCAAAAAAAATCAGGATTGTTTTTTAGAGTCACAGGCATTCACCAAAACTGGTTTTCATTTTTGTGATATCACATAGTCAAGAAAAAACCCAACCCTTTTATTAAATTATTCCAATCTATGTTTTGGAACTTTTTTCAGTTGAGATATTGGAAAGTGCTAGCATAATAATAACATAAATTAGTAAGTACCTCATTACATCAATAGCTCCAGAATGCTTTCATAAATTATTCTGTAACGCAGCATTTCTAATTAGTTAAGGCAAAAAATATTTATGCAAAATAATCATCTACTTAAGGACTCATTACATTTACAGAACCACTGAAATGTCAAAATATATCATATTTATTCTTTCAATAGTGTCTTTCCAGCTAAACTGTGTCTAGATATTTCCTGAATATATAAAGACTTCAAATTTCATATGAACTCAAGTACATTTTATCCAATTACTTCACTTCAGGAAATTAATATTTTTCACATTAAATTTGAGCTAAATCACTTTATACATACATCAATGTTCATAGGCAAGTGTTTCTTGACATGTGCACATATGTGTTCATTTTGAGACACTTGTTATTCCGAGGTTTATGAGAATCATTCATATATCTTACACACAATTTAAGTGAAGAACACCACTAAAAATGTGTCAAAGTAAAAAGTTCAGTGAGCTTCCAAGCAATATAACTTTCTTGTATGTTGAATGTCACTCTATATCTACATGCATGTATTTTCTTGTATATGTACATTTAAAAACCGTTTATTACTCACATGTGATTTTTCTCATGGGTTACACAATCTGGATATTATGTAGTAAGTTGAATCCTTCAAAGCTAAAGCTCAGAAAAGAAATAATAACCTCCAGCTCCTGGAAAAAAATATTTTAAAGATCCTGCCAGTGTGTCCTGTCTTGTTCACTACGTTATTACTTCTTAAGATGATGCTATTGTGGTTAAAACTATATATGGAATTTGCCTAACAGTAATGGTTTGAAGTTGTTATTTTTATATAGGGAGAGCAGTACTTTGGGAAAAGTCCTTCAGCTGTTTATTTTATGAGACTATCAGATGTGAATCATGTAATTAACCTGAAGGATTGTAAAGTAGGGTTCATTACCAGACTGGAATTCAAATAGCTTACTCCTTCATTAGAATGCTACATGATGCACATCACAATTCCTGAACAAAAAATATGAACGCATTCTGGGTGCCACGTATTCTTTAAAGTTTTTCTCATCAGTTACGAGATAAGATTTAGACTTAAGAAGTGTGGTTTCTATGGAACTACAATAAGGTTAAACACACATTTTATATTTTTATTATAGCTCTATTCAACAAGGACAAGTAAAAAGTGAGTGCAGATACCATTTGAAAATTATTTTAACAATTTTTAAAAAATTCCTGAGATAAAAATACCATACTTATAAGTCAGAATTTGCTAACAGATATAATAATATACTGCAACTGGTAGCCACGCCAAGCTTGTAGTGAGTTTCTAAAACAGACCCTGGCTAATGAAATAATTAATGTGTCTCACATATATAAGTTCACGTAATTTTAATTATTTTTATTTATTTATTTATGTATTGAAATTACCATGTGTCCCAGGAACAGCGAAGCAAAACAAGATAGTCCATCAAGAATGTGGAGACAGAACAATAGCTTCTCATGGAAGCAAAACATGGTAGTTCATCAGATGTTGAGACAAGACAATGACCCTAAATCAGCTGTTTACACCGTGGTCCTTCATTATTTATACTAGCACTTATATCTGTAAATTCTTTTATTTGGAAAGTTTGTCTGTTTCTCACTGTCTTCATTGACTTATTTCTTTCATCATTAATAATACTGTCCCCTTAAAACATCAGAAACCAACTGAGAAGTCAATTTTTAGCTAAACTTCAAAACTAGAGAAAATACTAGGCATCTGTTTTAAGTAAAAATTATGTAAATGTAGATTATTTGTGTGAAAATACCTTTATCAAGTTTTGACTGCCTGTATAATTATTATTCAAGGTTTACTTTTTATTTTTCTTTAACTTCATCATCAGACTAAATTACAAACTTCAAAGATTTTCATCATTTCACACACATTTGATGACAAATGAGTAATAAAGCACGTTATTTAAATAGTTGATTAAAAAACTGGGTTTCAAAAACATCACATAATAAAAAATAATGTCCTTTCGTTTGAAGTGATGCTGGTCAATGTTATAGAAAACCATGCAGCTGAAGTGTAGAAGGGAGTTAAACATACTCTGTTTTGCAGAAAATACAACATGAATTAGTATCACAGAAACTTTTTTTTCGTGTTAACTGAGTTTTGTTTGATTAATTCTTTAATTAATATCCAGGAATATATAATTTTTCTGGTTCAAAATGATCAACAGTTTTGTTGATGAGATGTTGTGGGATTTCAGTTGTTTGACAATCAGGTTTGTCAGCTAAGCAATAAGGTACTGCACGCGTTGTCTATGAAAGCAGGGTAAGTAGCTATTTGTTTATCAAGGCAAGTTACTATGTCAGAGAAAAAAACCAAAGCTGTCTCACTTTGTACAAAAAGTGTAAATGAAAATTGGAAGCCTAAATTAGATCCAATGCATCGTATGAACTGTTAGATCACTACTTTCAGGAATTCTTTCACTGAAAGAATAAATACATAGATCTGGTCTTAGGGCAAAATGTTTTCTTACATATGCAACCCACTGGATCCACAAAAAAACCACTCTGCAGAGTTATGCTTTTTTGTACTGAATCCTCTCAGGACGTAATTTATATATATATATATATAAAAATATACATATATATTAAAAAATTATATATATATATAAGGTAAGTGACAATAAGTTACTTACCTTACTAAGGATATTGGAATATTATTTAGCAATGATTTAAACATTCACCTATATTTTATTTCATTTTAAGTTTAAAGTGATGCACTGGTTTCATGCTGCCAACATAAGACAAAGTTCCTTAGTCTGGAACATGAAAAAAATTAACTATGGCAGTAAGATTCATCTATGAGAGATTTTCTACTGGCTTTCAAATAAGAATAGATTTTACAGTCTTCCTCAGCCTGAATTTTCTTGACTGCCTTCACATCTAATGTTTCTAGAAAACCATAGAGGAAAAAGCACTTTAAAGTCAAAGTCGGACTTCTACATTGTGTTCAAAAACAGTGAACCATGTCATCTTCTTAAGACTACTTTCAGAGTCTCAGTGGGAAAGGACTTTCAGACTAAACTGAAACTGGTTTGAAACACTGCAGGTGGTATATATTCTGGAAGTACAAGATATTAAATCCTTGATGACAGAATGTTATGGTTAAGGTATGGTTTTGTAACAAAAGAGTGTTATGCAGAGTGAAAAGAAGTCTGAACAAGAAAACAAAAGACCAGATTGTCACATGCACTTTGGTTTAATTATTTTATACATGATCCAGAAGTTGTATTGCAACGGAATGTTGAAAGGAAACTTAAAGTAGTTCACATCTACCATTTTCTACTTATGATTACTACTGAGGAGAGTCTTTACCAACTTCTCTTTCGTTTTCTCAATTTCTTAGTAGTCTCGAAATGAAGTAATCCATCATTCATACTTCTTTTGAAAAAGTCCATTTTTAATATGAAGGTGTGCTTTCTCCAGGTAGCTGTATGGTTTGTGTCTAAACAATTCTTGCCTCTATTTAATGATTGGCAGATCTTAACGACTAAATGCAGTAGCAGCCTGTCCTGTAACTAGCTAGTTTGTGCTGGGAGTAAAAAACCACTCTAGCGTAAACTGTAATGATAGTGGCAATTTGTAAGTCTGACCTTGAAGTTATTTGTATGAGATCTATGAAAACCCTTTTAAAAAAATGTCTGTTAGATAGAAAAAGAGACAAATAGACAGGAAAGAGAATAAAAAGGACAGAAAAGTTCTACAAAGAACTCCTCCGAAACGAATCGAGAATACCAGACTTTAAACAATGATCAAAAAGCCCCAGAAAAATGACAATTTCATTTTTCTAATATCAAAATATTTTGTTTCGCTATTTACCAACTACTATGTCAATTTTAGTTTGTTTTTTTCAGTTCACTGTTTTCTAAAAGTCAGTGTTATTTCTCAAGACAAACAGACTAGAGATATTCCTTCATCAAAAGGTTAGCTAGCAAAAGATAAGACATTTAAAATGTTGGTCTGCTACATTAGGTTTAAGTAAAGACAGAAACCAGTCAGAGATCATTTAAACTATATATATAATTAATTCAATGACTAATTCCACATGTGAACTAGTCATGGAGCCGTGAGTGAACGCAGAATTCTAATCCAATGTGTTATAGAAGTTATTTGCATGTACATTTAAAGACTAGGTAATCTTATTTTTGACAAATGCATAAAGATCATAGAAAAGTTGTAGTCAGTTATATTAAAAGTGTGAAGTGAAATATTTCTACTCTACTTTGTCAGTTTTGCAAGTTCTTTTCTTCCTTAGTGAGGAATGGGAATAATCAATTCAAATATGAATTTTGGAACTCCAGGTATTGGTATTCTTTGGAATACCAAGACAAATGACAAACATCAAGAAAACATAATAACGTTTAACGGAAGAATATGAAGAAAAAAGAACAGTCATGTGAGAAATATGACAACTAAGATGACAATTCTTTTCAGATCAGTATTTTGGAGTAATTGTTCTAATTATTTTTTTCTTACTGCTTGTACCTGATTTATTTACATTCATAAGTGTGAAATCATTAATGTTATCTTTAATCAAGGCTGAGAAATTTATCGTTTAGGAAAAAATGAAGTATTTTTCCTTCATAGTGTTAGAAGAGTGATGATGTGGTAGTTGAGAATTTGAAAACTGAAATGATACCTGATTGTACTGGTTTTGTCTGAGATAGGGTTAATTTTGGACTTTTATGATTTCTGTGATGCCCTACCAATGAACACGCTGGGGAAGCACAAAAAGTTGGGAAGCGCCACAGCCAGGACCCAGTACCCCAGCTGACCACCATATGATGTCTTGCTCAGCAGCGCAAAGTTGGTGAAATAAGAAGGAAGAAGGGATATTGTATTTGTTTTTCCAAAGCCCTGCTTTCCTGGACTGAACACCTACCCGGGGATAGGAAGTAATAAACAAATTCCTTCTTTTGCTTTGCTTGTGTGTGGAACTTCTGCTTTACCTATTAAACATTATCTCAACCCATGATTTAATCACTTTGACGTTTTTAGATATCTCTTCTGTGTGTCTTTCTTATTGACAGTCACTGACGGTACAAGACAGCAGATGCCTGGAAAAAATGGAGTAACAAGATAATACTAGAGAACACAGAGCAGCACTCAGAAATGTTTGATCAGTAACACAAGAACGTTGTAACAACAGTTATATGAAGTTTTGTGCAACTGATGCCATAGGTGGAGCTGTCTTGGAAGTAAGGCTTAATAATGCGACAAAAGCATACAACATAGTCACGCTGCTTCAAAATCCTCTATACAAAACTGATCTCTTTGATATCCTATACACAGATCTGACATTATTGTCATGAAGGTGTTTTAGTACTTGATCCAAGATCTTAATGTTATTCATTGATTAGCCACATTTAAGGTCTTTCTGTCTGATCTCGACACTGCAGTTCAAAGCAAACTTCTGCCATCAGACTGTTAATAATATTTAGAAAATATTTTCTGTCTTACTGTGCATGGAATATGTTCTGCAAATAGCAATGGGTTATTTTTCACCTTAATACTTAATATTTTATAGGTGACATTCCTTTTTTTCTACTAAACTTTAGTTTGATTTAAAACTTTTAAAACTTTTTCTTGTTTTAAAATAATGTCATAAATAGAATGAAAGAAAGAATTTCTTCTGGAAATTAAGTGTGAAATAACATTTTCACCAAGAGTGGGTGCCTTTGTTATATTGGTACCTAAGAATTAACACTTACTTTGATTTCCAATATCAACTGGGAAACCTCTTTCTTTGTAAAATAATTTGAGATTACAGTCAAGCAGAACCTCTTCCTTTCTTTGTTTCTACTTGTGACAGCAAGATGAAGTGTCCTGACAATGACTGTGATGTCAGAGGACTATGACTTCAGCTGGAGGAAAAAACAGAAGCAGCAGATGAATTCTTATGAAATAAAAGTCTGCTTCCATAAAACCGTCTTTGTTAATAAGAAACAAGAAAATAAAAAAGCAAAAGAGATGTGACATATTGAGGCTGATATCTTCCTCTAAACAGAATGCCTTTTAATATTGAAGCTGTATCTCAAGTGTGCTGACTTCTACAACCTTTTCTTGTAACATTTAACCCATTACAGGCTACGTACTTTAAGGAGCATTCAGACACTACTACCAATTCTTATGACAGCTACAACTTTTTTATTCACTATGCCCACATGAATGTGCTTCATATAAAGGTAATTAGAAATTAATATAATGTAATTTCTTTATTTTCATTTGTATTTGCATTTCACATTTGGATGTTGATACAACAAACACTCAAACTTAATTCAGCTTTAATACTTCCCAGTTATATGACTGAGTTATAATTAATATAGTATACTATAAAAATAATATATTTAATAAATTCACAAGACTTGAAGTCTCATTTTTGACCTCAATTGTAGCAGCAAAGTATCCCAGGTCAAGAACTGATTTCTCAGATAAGTAGATTGGTATCTATGGTGAATTTGACCTTGAATCACTGCCAGACTTCCACAGAGCAGTTGTCTCAGTCCACACTTCTTAACAGGACAGGAAGAGAAAAAAAACATGAAAAAGCTCATGAGTTAAGAATTGGGAGGTGTCTTCCTTATTAAAGAGTCTCTCAAAGACTCAACCTGTGAAAGAGCAGTATCATTTGTTATTAATGGCAAACAGAGTAGGATGGTGAGAAACAAACACAAGAATAAAAATCACTTTCCTCTGTCTCCATCAAGGGATCCTTTCTGCCAGACTCAATTTCACTTTCTCATTCCAACCCCTAAGTGGTTAAAGGGGGATAGGGAATGGAGGTTGTAGTCAAAGCAGTTTGCCGCTGCTGTTCCTTACTCTTCTTGCTGTTCCCTTGTTTCAGTGTGTGTTTTCTTCAACGGGAGACACTCTTTCATTAACTTCTGGAATGAAAGTCCTTCCCTTTAGCTGCAGTTCTTCAAGAACCACTCCTCCAACATGTGTCTCTACCACAAGGTACAGTCCTTCGGGAAATAATGCAAAACCTGCTTCTGTGTGGGCTCCTCTCCTTGGGCATGGTCCCTGCCAAGATCCTGCTCTGGTGTGGGGTCTTCCACAGGTTGCAGTGTGGGAATCTACTCCAACATGCTCCTTTCCATGGGCTGCATGGTGACAATCTGCTTCATCAGTTTTCTAGGTGGGCTACAAGGGAGACTCTCCTGCACTACTTGGAGCACCTCCACCATGATTCTTCTCTGAATCTGTGTCTACAGGATTGTTGTGCAACATCTTTTGCATTTTACTTTTTTCAGGGGGCATCACTGTCTGCTAGAGCCATATGGAGCCAGCTGTGTCTTGGACAGGACTGATCCTGGCCTCTTATTACAGACATCATATCTTTAAACTCTGCACTAACAAAACCTTATTAAGTCAGTTCAATGCAGTAGTCTACCTGCAGAGATAAAAACAACATAGTGAAGTTTCTTGGCAGTATAAATATAACTTTGCAGTTTCTTTTCCAATACTTACTGTGAAATATTTCTATTATATTCTCTTCTCTCCTTTTTTTTTTCATTTTTTGGTAATGGTTGTTCTCTTGCTACAAATGAAAGATCCACCAATTCCCGTGGTGAGATGTGAACTCCACTGTACTTCTTTGAAAACTGCTTTTAATCTCCCTGATGGATTTGAACATTTTAATTATGGTAACTTTGAATGTGACAGTACCTTTTTCATAAGACTGATGTCAGGGGGATGAAAGTAGTAAGGAGTTCAGATTAGGGGATGATACAAAAATGACTAGTCTCATCAAGAGTTCTTTGTGTGAAAAACACGAATAAAAGGAAAAGTTATATCTAATAACCAGAGGTAACATGTTTTGGCAGTATCAGATATATGAAAGGAGAAGCAAAGGCGGCATTGGTCTTGGAGAGATTCTGACAGCGATGCTGCGTGATTCATTAAATATCTCGATTGTTTTCCAAAGCTGAAGGATGAAACAACAGTAATCTAAGTCCATGTCTTACATACTAGGATAGCAAAGCCTAAACGCCCATTTCAAGACCAATGAAACTTTCCTTTCTCATTTCAGAATGAAAGGAAATAAAAAAAACGGGTGTGAAGAAGACGGAGCCAGGCTCTTTTCAGAGGTGCACAGTGACAGGACTAGAGGAAATAGGCAAAAAAAGAAACACAGGAGGTTCATTCTGAACGTAAGGAAAGACTTATTTTACCTTCAGGGTGACTGTGTACTGGGTTAGGTTGCAGGTAACAGAGATTCTCAAAAGCTGGCTGGACATGATGCAGAGCTAGAGATGCACCTGCAGGAGGTCGATGAAGATGACCTTCAGAGGTCCCCTCCAAACTCATCCAGTTTGTGATTCTGTGATTTCTGGCCTTGTCCAGACTCCCCCAGGACTCTCTTCAATTTGCTTCATGATCCAGGATCCCATTTCATCCCCTAGGTTCATCCAGTGCTAACAATGCCACAGGAGGGCTGGTTTCCAGTTCCCTACAGCCCTGTCCTGCCCAGCCGTGGGCTCACTGAGTGGACCCCATTTGTGAAGCCGTGTTCCAGCCTGTCCATGCAGCATCCCAGTCCCAAGCAAGATGCTCAGCACTCAGTGCCCTTTGGCTAACCTGCTACGCCAGAGGAACAAGCCCTGGCTTCTCGGCCCTACCTTGCCCAACCATTCTGTGGAACATCTGCTTCTTCCTGGCCCCAGGAAGGTGGTAGCTGATATCCCAGAGGTATCAGCCTATGCCGTCCCTGAAAACTCACCGCTGAATTTTCTTTTCAAGGTGTAGCAATATTTCAGCTCTTCCCCTAAAAGTTTGTTTATTTTAAAGTACGAATTTTTGCAAAGTAGAAGTTATCAGTAAAGCCATAGGTATAAACCCAGTCTGAATCTCGTTTTTCTGACTGGAATTATGTCAGCATTTTTATTTCAGAAATTAAGAAGCATTACTTGTGCATCATACTTAGCAATCCATACGACGTTGGGACAAATACTTGTATTTGCTTCCCTGTGTAATCTGATGCATGCCCCGAAAATTCCAGCTTCACAGAGTAAAAATGAAATTATTCTCTTGTACACGGTAAGACCCAAACGAGTATCTTAGCAATACAAATCTGAGAGATAAAATTCATCAGTAAATGCGAACAAATGGTTTCTTTCATTTCGAGTCAGATATAATCTGTGTTCCCACAGTGAGAATAAGGGTAATCAAGAAATATTTTCTAAGTTAATTTCATGCAAAAAACCCAGTACTGTAATAAACATTTAATAAGACAGAACATAGAACTCTTTGAATTTCATAAAGCTGCCAGTAATTTTCATTGTGAAATTCCAAAATGTGTGACCCGGGCACAAACCCCCCTTATCTACCCAGGCTGTCTGTGGGAATACCAAACCAAGCACAGGAGTGTGAAACAAAAAGTGCTATTATGGGTCCATCAAGCTTCTACAGAAAGTTTATTGTGTTCGCAGCAGCCAAAGTTCAGTGCTCCTCTAAGATGTTGAACTTAATCCAAACCATTACTTATCTTATAATGAGCTATGGAAAATTATCTCAGATCTTTTGTGATGTATATTCTTGATCCTAAATAACTCATTTGTGGTATTCTCACCATTAAATAGACAATTATAATGATGTTGCATTATGACAAATCTTGACCTAAGCCCAAGAAGAAAAATGTCAACACAGTCTAAACTGACTTACAGTCAGTTGTGTAATGTAAGTTGAACAAACTGAGAGTGGAGTGGTTCTATCCATGGAGTTCAAAGACCCAGTCTGGCAAATCTTCAGGGCAGCACTAGAAGAAAAATTGTTTATTGACTCATCTCTTTGTCTTCATGTGCACTTAGCTCATATGCTTAATCTCATATCTTATCTTGCTTGCATATCAAACAGTAATAGTTTTTTAAATATTGACATTTTTATTTTGATTATGTTTTATTTAAAAGGTAATTTTCAAGTTTTCTTATGGTGTTCTCTGACTGTGTGTTGTTGTCTTCATATAGAAACCTCAGCCTTGCGAACCTCAATATGACTAATCTGGAGCGCACAACAAAGTAGAGAGAGCTTTGGGGGTAAAAATCAAATTATAAAAGCAACCAATACAGTTACAAATTTGTGCATGAAAATGTCTCTGTACTTCCAAGACAAAAGTAAAACTTTCGTAAGCTTTGCAAGTCTGCTAATTAAACATTATTTATGTGGTCATTAAATCTCTTCATAATTTATCACATTGCAGACTGGAATATCTTATTCTCTTAACCCATAGAACAGTGACCAAAGTTAATGAAAATGAAAACTATAATTTTAACTTACTTATTTACAAGATTTGTTGGTTAGCTGTGCTCTTTCAACTCTGAAATTTTGATTAACCTTTTTATGCCTTATTGAACATAATCTCCTTTTCCACAGTGGCCCCTGTGTCACAGTCACCCTAAATCTTCACCGTCATTTATAACCTATCTAATTGCTCAGTGTGGTTTAGTGAATTGCAGGTCAGATGGGATATCTAGAGGGTCAAGTGTTATCTCAGAGACCCCATGATACCACATAAGTCTTAGAAGCCTGAAGCTTTCAAGTAGATCTCTGCTGCCTAATATAACTTTCGTATCATGCAACCCAGCTGCATAGCCCTTGCCAGGGGCCAAGGTAACCATCATCCTTTAATATTAACATCAATCACACTGCAGCAGTCATTCATGAAAAGGTGAAGTGTTTAATTGTGGGTAAGCAAAACAAAAGGATGACAACTTACCACACTGAAAGAAATGTGAGTGGTCACTGACTTAGCTCATGATGGGTTAGTCTTGACACATAGTCAAATACTCACTCACTCCCCATACTCAGCAAAGACCATGAGAGGAAATAGGAAGAAAAAGCTTATAGGTAGAGATGAAGAAAGGGAAAATACTTACCTATGACTGTCACAGACAAAGCAGACTCAACCTGAAGAAAATGAATTGATCAGAGCATTCCAACAGGTAGAAAGTCAAGGAAGAGAGCCAGAAGACCTGTGTGGTTAAACAGGGAGCTGCTGGGCAATCTCAAGATGAAGAAGAAAGTCTATAGGTCGTGGTCCTTCCATGGGGGAAGATGGCCACTTGGGATAATTATAAGGCTCTAATCAGAGAATGTAGAGACACAACTAGAAAAGCCAAGGCCTCCATGGAATTAAACGGTGCAGGAGAGGTCAGGTGCAACAGAAAGGGCTTCTTCAAATACATTGCAGGTAAAACTAATGCTAGAGGCAATGTAGGACCCTGCTGAGTGAGGCAGGTGCCCTGAAGACAGGATACAGAGAAAACAGAGATACCAAACACCTTCTTCGCCTCTGTCTATACTTCTGGGGCCTGTCTTGATATCAAGCCCCAGACTACTGAGGCCCCAGAGGAAGTTGAGACAAAGGAGGAGTTTGCCCTAATTTATGAGGACCAGGTTAGGGATAAGTTGAGCAAATTGGATGTACATAAATCCACGGTCTCCATCATCTTTACTAAGTCACGGGGATCAGGAGACACACCTAGAGACTGGTGACAGAGGACTGGAACAGGCTGCCCAGGAGGACTTTTAATTATATACATGATTAACTATCCATTCAGCATTTTGCTAAGCATTGATTTCTACAGCTGAATTGTACAAAAAAACTTGGTTATTACTTCAAATCAAAAATGTGACCTGTATCATAACAGTCTTTCATGTTTGCACAACTGCGGGCCAGTTACTGGTAACCCAGAGTCAAGGCAGTGATTCACTTGATCACATATGCATCCAAGGTCGTTCGAAGTACTGTTGTGATTTCTTTCCAAGATTTCTGCTGACGCTCTGTAATGCCATGGATGTCCTGTAGGCCTTATCTGATGTCTGTCAACCACATGTGCATATCTTAAATTCTTTAGGGTATGTGATGTGGTCAACTAGAACCAGATGACTATATTTAGGTAGTTAACTCCCACACTAATTTTCTCTATATAGTCCTAACCCGAGGCTGCTGTCAATGTAATAACATTGGTGTAAAGTATTTAATGGATATTTATCACATACTTTGTCACAAGTTATCATGTCTGTCTTGGTTATCACACAGAGCACAACCAAGTTGTTTCTTCATTTTTTAAATTGGAAATAAACATAATCCTGAGAATCAAACAACAAATAATTCTCGGACTACATAACAAAAAGAAGAAAATTGTGCAGCATCCACCTGACAGTGACAAGTTAAAACAAACAAAAAAACAAACCACTTACAGATGTAAAGTAATGTCTATTTGGTAAAGTTCCTTCTAGA